>CAJHQP010000821.1:0-149399 GCA_905132765.1 Moricandia arvensis | reverse complement strand
TATATATGCTACCAATACATGCATATTCAAGATGATTCATGCAAGTATACGCCATAGTAGGGCCTTGGCATCCGGGTCCTCGGTCCTAGAGATTTAGATCCATAAGTTACCTTTAAAATTCGGCGGTTCCGGTCGGGTCTTTCGGTCCGGTGTCGGTTCGGGTCCACTATCTCGTACCCGCATATATCTTAAATTTGTGTTCGTTCTTTATTGTATCGGGTCAAATCCAGTATTTCGGATCCGTTTTTGAGTCAGTCTCGTGTAGTATTCAGCGGTCGATTTAATCTACACTCATAGTCTGGTAGCTAAAGTGTATGTGTCTTTTACGGCTCTACTATGTGACCCCAGACCATTACCTGCAAGACTGTTACCTCCGAAATTCCTCAAAATATATCCCACTGCAATTATATGAAACAAACCATCAAACTAAACGAAATAGTACACATTCTGACGAATTTTGTTCAAACTTCTGACGAATATTCAGGCGCTCATTTGGTCTGCGTAGCTTTGCTACCAATATACGTAACCGCATAACTGAATACACTTAAAACATGATACAAGTTACCATTCAAACCCACCAGATAAGATCATTAGTCTAATAATCTTCGTTCCAAAAATATCACACGATCGCACGTCTCCGCGCATTCGTTTCATGTACACCGACACCTGCTCAGCCTACGGTCCTCCATCATTAGACCCAATAGGCGTTCACAATTCTCCAATTAGCGACAGGTTCCGACGTTCTAGACGATCAAGAACCGAACCTAGTAGTATTTACTACGGCCGTCGAGGTGTTTCACGCGCTCGAGGGTCCTCTGGATTTACAGTAAAAGATGCGCGCAGACCTACGCGTACGAGATGAGCTAACTCGAGTAAAATGTTATATCAGTTTGCTTCTTTTATGTGCGCTGTATTTTCGTTTTTGTTTAATCTGGGCGGGTTATTCGATGACCATGGAAATAACCCAAACTAAATTTCTAAGGAGAGAGATGCGAGCTTCCACGGATAAACGCCTCTTTCGGTATTCAACTAGATACCACAAATATGGATTAATCGTTATAGGTGACAAGCGATAATTCGTGACTTCATGTAGATTTCGTATAGCAGTCGCGGAGTCAACCTGAAACTGTTAGTTTCTAGCGTTCAGGCCCGCCTCTCCTACCAAACCACTTGACAACACAGTCTTCTAATCGTTTACTGCACGTGCAGATATGTAACCCTCTGAATTTGCTGCATCTGTCATCAAGCGAAAGAACCTATGCGTACTGACGCTCAATAGCTCCACAATGGGCTCCCCGCAGCTCAAACTCGTGGTACTGTGTGTGCTCTGCGATCATCTTACTTATAATGTATATGAGGCAAATTAGTTCCAATGTAGTATTAGGTGTTTACCTAATTAAATCATTTATCCAAGGCTACGTAGTTTACAAATCTGTTTTTCTAAAACTTGTCCTCCATTGCTATCGACTCGAAGCTCAAACAATGGAGTCCGAGGAATAGAGCGATAGCATTAACTATGTTCTCCACTTCGAAATTGCAAGCGCCCACACCTGCAATCTTCGCGAATCCGATTTTCAAACAAGGATTCATCGGTAAAAGTTTTCCGTTTCGCCGCCGGTACACTCTCCGTCAGGCTTCTCCGCTATTCGGCAAGGTTTCAGACTCAATCGCATCTCCATTGTACTCGAATCCGCAGGGATCACCCGAATCATCATCATCGATCTCTTCCCGTCTAACTTCTTCCGTGGGACAGCCTCCTCTCCAACTCTCTCAATGGACACTCACGCAAAAACACTTCGTCTTGCTCAACGTCGTCGCTTGCGTAGTAAGTCTCCCTGCTCATCTTCGAGATCTCCGCCTTAATTGCGTCCTCCGTACATGATTTCGCTCGTGGATCTAGGTCAAAACAATTTGTTTTGATTTTTTGCAAATTCAATTGGCTGACGATTGATACATCATCACCATTACTATATTGATACATATTGATTCTAACGATACATCATCACCATTACTATACACTTGCAGACAGCAATTTCAGCATCATGGCTATTCTTAGCTGCGATTCCTACTCTTCTGGTTAGTTCTCGAACATTTGCTTCTACAGATTTTAACAGATTCTTTGGGGTTGAATCTGAAATCTCTGTGTTGTTTTTACTTTGACAAGGCTTTCAAGAAAGCAGCAGAGTCTCTTGAGAAGCTTTGGATGTAACCAGAGAAGAGTTACCTGATACAATGGCTGCTCTTCGCTTATCCGGGATGGAGATCAGTGACTTAACTATGGAGCTTAGTGATTTAGGGTTTGTTTGTTTCTGCTCTTGCCTCACATCCATCTTCGTTTTCATGTCTAACTCTTTGGTGTTGTTGTGTTTATTTTTGTAGCCAAGGCATCACTCAAGGTGTTAAAAGCTCAACACGGGCTATTTCGTGTGGCTGAAGATAGACTAAGGCGGTTAACTAACATGAATCCAGGTTTTCGCCATCATTACTTTCAAGCTTTTGTTTTTTGGGATATGGATACTTCATGGTTAACTTCCATGTTTAACTTCATCAGTAGCTTCAATGCAGGAGGAGGTGATGCATCAGACCAGAGAAAGGAAACAGAGCCAGTGGTGGCTAAAAGTGCGAGGAATTTGAAGGAAGGGATCGTTAAGGCACGTTCTTTATGGCAATTGTTATTCACAATCACTCGCTTCTCCAAAACTGCCACAAGTTATTTTGCGAAGCGAGTTAAGCAGTAGAAGGTTTATAATCACATCCTTGTTTTTCCCTTGCCATTTTCCTAGCTCGAGTCTTATTAGCTTAAGAAAACTCTAGTTTGATTGATATGAAACTGTGAAGATGATCTTGAATCTTGAGAAGCAAAGCAAGTTTCTTTTAGAGTTACTAGTAAACAAGAGTATCCAGTTCTACATCATAACAAAGTTAAGAAAGACTCTAGCTACATGTCGTAGTTGTTAACTCCACCTCTTTTCCCTGAGCTCACCGGCGGTTTCCTTTTCCGTTTACTCTGCATGTTGAGACTCCTCGCTGAAGTTTCAACAGATGACGCTTCTTCTTCCTTCTCCTGCCACACAAAACCAGAAGGCAAGCAGAAAATAAAAGAACAGAAAATACTCGTTTTAGTAAACGAGAGAAAGATAATCATTAGTTTACATTTCTTGCTTTAGCTTTAGCTTTCACCATGTCTGAAGAAGATGATGATTGTCTGAGATTCAGACACTCTAGGAAAGCCATCACAGTTTGAGTGATGAACTTGCACCGATGTCTTTTATTATCCCTCTCTTTACGCATCTTCTAATTTTTCTCTCTGTGACTTTCTAATTAAAACTTCATTTCTACTAAAAGACCAAAAGATAAACCATTCTTCTAGATGCGACTACAAAAGCAGTAAAAGATAAATTCAACTCAATCTTTTTGCTCCTCTTTCTGTAGAAGCTGCTAGAAAAAGTCCAAAAATATTGATAGGTCCGATACAGTATCCACCGAGACTGGTTCGAAAAAAGTCCCGAATCCGGTTTAGGAATTGCCCGACTATTTAATAAATACGATTCTTTGTGATAAATGTACACAGTCGAGGATAGCTACACACGTGCATATGACGAAAGGTAGTAATAATGATGTGTAACACTATTAAATTGCATAAGAAAGTAACAGTCCCACCTAATTAATGACGTTCTTGATGGGGTAGATACTACAGAATGTACATGCAATTAATACGATTATGTTAATTTGTATTACAACTTCCTCGTCAAATAATATCACACAAGATTCACACGGTCTTTTATTATTATGAACAAAAGGTCTCGGTGAACTTACAAGCTTCGAGAAATATACAATGCAAAAGGGAAAACAAATCATATTATCTTACACTAATATCAGAAGAGCATGTAACTTCTCCGTAAATTATACATAACCTAGGAAGGCTTATTGTTGATACCTCCGGGCTTGCCGGAACTGTCTCTCGGCTTCTGCTGTGGTTTCGGTTTCACCGGAAGCCTCCTCGATGTTACTTCCACAACCTCAACTACTTCCTCCTCCACTTCTTCCTGTTGTGTGAATATATTGTACTTTTATCATATTTTTACACCTTTTGTTTTAATTTTTTTTTGTGTAAAATGATTTAATGGGTCATGTGTTGTCAGCACTACCGTTGAAGATAAGTTTTGTTTTGGTGAGGTGTCAACATCTCATTAAGATTAATATTATGAATATATTAATTTATTTTAAATACATTCTTTTTAGACACAAGCAACTTATTTAAATACTCACGTGTTTTTTTTAAACAGTTCGTACTAAAAATGCATCGATCAATATGCAAAGGACAAGTAGTAGCTCTAACAATATGCTAATAATATTTTATTATGAAAAAGGAGAAATAGTAGTGTGTTCAAAATTGCATTTAAAAATAGTTGTGTTATCTACGATATTAGAATTATAATTTTGTTGATGACTCTACTCGTATCTAAAGAAAAAAAATTGCAGGCGATTAACACCATCTAGACTTAATTGTTAAAGTTCTTAATATAAAATCCAAACAAATCAAACCCTACTTCAAGTGTTATGTTCTTCATATCAACTTACAAGCGCATTGGACACTGCGGTTACGTAATTTTTGTTGGTTATTTAACATGGTACGTAAGCAAAAGCATAGTCCTGGAGGTAAATTAATGCAATAAACCACAAATACCATCACGTTGAGGATATATTAACTCTACCATGTTCAAAGAAGTAGATCTAAAATCATATGAACCTTCAGATTCATCCGAAATGTTGAACTGCTAATGATTAGAGGAATGACTAACCTCAAAATTATTATGGTTAGAAGGAGTTTGCAGACCGAAAAGCTTGAGTAAGAGAGATCGGAGAGTTTGGTAGATGAACTTAAACGGAAACCAAAGATAGTGAAAAACTCCATCTTCTCTTCTTCCTTCTCTCTCCATCTTCTCTTAGACTGAGCTAAGTGAGAGGCTGAGTGACTTGAGTCACGTTTAAATATTTATATAGGCAGGCTGCCCCAGTTTTTACATCAATTATCATAAAATGGTAATTAAATAATACTACTATTAAATCTAAAGACTAGTCATATAATAACAGCCTCATTTGGCACGTCTACTTGTAGAGACGTTGCATGTTCCGCGTGTAATGTTATTTATTTGATTTATATATTTAAAAATATATTTTCTTTGTCATACATATACTCCACTTGTATTCAAAAAGTTCAGACTTATATTTCAAACCAATGTGTGGTGTTTTCTTATAAAGAAAACAGAAGATAATTTTCTTGACTCCATCTACAAGGTCAGTTAGTCAGCCTAGACTAGTAGAAACTGGCCGTGATCAATTCACACGCTATCTGAGTACCGAGTACCATAGACAACTCAAACAAACCGTCAGTAATCAATTAATCAATAACCAATATACACAAAAGAAAAATATCTATACCAATTATACATTCAATGATGAGAATATATTAAGTCTTAACATTTTTTCATACGTACATTATTAGAGCATTTTTATTTAAAATAAAGTGAAAATAGAGTAATGAGTAAAAAATAAAGTATTATTATATTTATAGAAATAATATTTATTTTTGTTCATTAATCCATCTTAAAGTAAATTATGGATTAGAGATGAAGATACCATAACTTGAAAGCTTGACGTTTGTTTGCATGGTGACAAATTGATGAGAGTAAAGAACATCAAAAGTGTTTATGGAAAAATTATATTAGACTCTCATGAGCAATAAGTTACAAGATACATTAGCTTATATAGTGAATGATCTAACCTATTTCCTAAACTAATATAGAATAATATATAGAATAAATGTTAACTTTCTAATCTTCTCGGTCTTTCCAGATTTCTCTAGATTCGTCTTCATCCTTCTAGATCTTTCCTTATCTTCGTGTTTTCCATAATCTTGATATGGTCGATCTCATCGATCTCCCAATACACCTCCCGCAAGCTCATACGTGGTACACGTGCTGAGACTTGGACAAATCTTCAAATATCAGCAATATAACCTTGCTGTGAGGTAAATAAATCGACGTTTATACTCGATCGTAGAGTCAAATCGGCTGCAATACCCGGCCGTCGGGTCATCGACGTTTATACCCCGGTCGTAGGGTTCTTCAAATAAGGAACAAAAATTCGCAATTGCGATGTTGATGAATAATTCGCGATGGCGAAGTAGAAAAACAACTCACGAGGGCGAGAGTCAAATCACAAGTTTTGGCTTTCGTGAATGAAAAAACAAAACTTGTTGAGATAAAAAGAACTTAGCTTTGTGTATGAATAGCAGAAGTTCCAAAGTAATGATTTCTAACATGGCGGCTTGTTGTCGTGAATGTAAAACAAGGCAGCCAAATAAACACACGGCTTGATGAAGCTCATGTAAGGAATTGAGCCCAACTTGGGCTTAGAAAATAACTGAGCTGTTTCGGCCCAAAGTTGATGCACGCCTCAACATAGTTGGCGGCTGAACAAGTGATTGGAAACTTGTGGCAGCTTGAAACGGTGGCCAACAAGTGATCGGGAAAAGCAGACATAACCAGCAGATATTTAAACAGCTATGACAATGAGTGGTCATCGAAATTGGTGATATCAAAAGAGAACGTTGGTGATGAAGCGAGATATGTAATTTCTCACGAACAATTGAGGTCAATCTCCGGTGGAAATCAGTGGAATGGAATGGTATGTGGTGAAGACATAGTGACGCAACGGAGTCTAGTGATGATGGAAGCCATGGATGGAGCGTGCCGTTGCTTGACTTTCAATGAAGAAGAAGAAGAAGTCGTATGGTTTTTTTTTTTTTTTTTTTTTTTGGAAGAAAAATAAACTTTGATCCACCGGTTTTGGATCTTAGCTCTGATACCATGACAAATTGATGAGAGTAAAGAACACAAAAGTGTTTATGGAAAAATTATATTAGACTCTCATGAGCAATAAGTTACAAGATACATTAGCTTATATAGTGAATGATCTAACCTAATTTCCTAAACTAATATAGAATAATATATAGATAAATGTTAACTTTCTAATCTTCTCGGTCTTTCCAGATTTCTCTAGATTCGTCTTCATCTTCTAGATCTTTCCTTATCTTCGTGTTTTCCATAATCTTGATATGGTCGATCTCATCGATCTCCCAATACATGGCTTGCCGGAACGTAACTCGTTTTCTGCTTCATTGAAATATTCCTCGACGACCCTCTTCTCTTCTTCCTTCTCCCTCCATCTCTTCTTGTTTCTTCTAAAGTATGCTTAGAATAGACTAATCGAATCATTAATAGAGTTCAATCACTCATCATCTATTCTTGGTCAACTTTCAGCCTTCACGTTAATTTCTACTAACATACAAATTTCCTATTTATTTAAGTGTAACAGCTCATCGGTTGCATCAATTCCTAAATTTTCATGTTTCGCGTTTGTGAATTGCTTATCAGTTACGTATGTAAAAGTTGAAATTGCGTCCTATTCAGATGCAATATATAATTATATACGTTAATCTGTTCGGATTAGCGATCTTTTGCATGTGATTTTTTTTAATGTAGATCTAGTCGATCAAAAACATGAAATAATACAAGTAAATTAATGTTGACTATGATATATACCGCATATATGCATCAATAGATTGTTTATGCATCAAATTAAGCTGCTAGGGAACAGCACAACTCAACCGTTGACTACTGACTGAAATAATTAGGTAAATGTTTTATTGTGTAGCACTGTAGCATACAATAATACGATGAAGAGGAAGGGTTAATAGTCCAAACAAGGTTTTAAAGTTCGACTTGTTTGATTGTAGTAACCGTATGTGATAGTTTAAGAGATGCATGAGTTTGTGGGAGCAATGGTTTTAAGGAGGTCTAATAAGGGATATAAATGATAAATAGTTCGCACATACTCTAATTAGGGTTGGGTTAAGTGAAAAGAAAATTCGGACATGAAAAATCATATTAGGAGAGGACAATATCACTATTCTAGAGATATCAATGAAATAGAATAACCAAATATATACACACGTTTTTATAATAATTTATTTGAAATTGTGTAACCTTTGGTCCTGTGTATCGTCCAATTACCACAGACGCTTGAATAGTGATAATAATATAACAGCTTTTATATCCTATTAGAACCTTATGAAACTTCATGAAATGAAAGCAGAAACAATATATAAACACATGAAACGATGTTTTATTAAGGAACGTGAAATTGCATGCAACTTTAATCCGTTTTCCACGTGCAGTAAGGGTGATAGCAGCAAGAGAACAAATCAAATCCTTAGTTGTGGCGGCCTGGCGTTCCAGAGCTAGGTATCTCTCTATCCCTTTGCTTTGAACTTAGTATCATTCCCCTTGTTGTCACGACCCCGTTTGGAGCCTCCTACATGAATTTGTAAACTTCTTGTTATAAATAACTCACTATATTATTTCTCAAATAGGAACATCCAATTTGCTCAAATCGATATAAAACAAAAATAAAATTCCTTTTGAAAACTTTGAAATTAAAGCCATATTAAAATGAACCACAAAAAAATCACAGTTACAGTTAGGTTATATATTTCTAACAAAAAAAATTCTAAAGATAAAGCATCTGAACCGAGACTAAGAATGTCAAATTATCTATGCATGTGAATATGTATACTAAAAATATGCATAACACTTTGATCTCTTAAACTTTCTTTGCTAATAATAGTTTACCGAAGATGCCGATGAATACGAAGGAGAAGGAGAGATATGAAGACCAAGACACTTTAGGAAGCTCTTGATAGCTTCGTTACAGAATTGAAAAGGTGTCCAAAGATGAGAGCCTTCTTCTTTGATTCGTCTCTCTTCCTCCATTGAAATAAAAGTCATTCTAATTTTTTTATGTGTGAATGGTGTTTGAGTATATATATATATATATATGAAATGATGCTTTGTCTAAGATGTCTAGTACCCTTTTTTATAACACTGACACAACGAAGAATGCCATGTGTACCTCTAAAACTTGGTATTAGCTAGCAGGGCCGGTTTAAGATAAGGTGCAACGTCGCGAGGTCCAATCCAATATTAAAAACAACTCGTTATACATTTTTATGCTAAAAGAATTCCAATTTTAAAATAGAAGTCAAACAAAATTTATAACGTTGGCTAGTATTTATTTATTTTCATTTTTAAATTCAAAATAGAATTGTTTTTGTTGACAAATGATTTTTAAATTGTTTGCTTGGAGAGCCTCTAGTAAAGTTGACCTGGCCATGGGGCCATGGGTATTAGTTGTCAACTAGTCATCGTTCCATTTGCATATTGCAATATGCTTTTTCAATAATTCTTAATCTTTCTCAAACTCCCAAAACTTTCCAATGGATTTATTGGTGACTTTTTCTTGAGTTTTCAATTCAAAGTTTTCAAATAATAACATTGCAATCATGACTGTTTTTTTTTTTTTTTTTTTGCTAAATTGCAATCATGACTGTTGCTATAAGTGAACGATGTTCACGCACTAGTCATATAAATTACTCATACTCTAATGGTTTTATTCTTTGGACAATAACAATTTAATTAAAGATGATTCTTCTTGAAATATGAGTAATTTATATGTTCACGCACTAGTCATATAAATTACTCACGCACTAGTCATATAAATTACTAATGACTTATGACTGCAATTACTAACCGATCGTGATGAAAGTATAAAGAGAGAAGAACTGAGCCATTCCAAATCTTAACTTTCTTCGCTAGGTATTAGATTTACTCTTTTTTTTTCTTGACGGATTTTTCTTTTTCTTGATGGATATGCAACAATATTTGCGTAGAAAACAAAATGGGCATATGTAGCCACAATGTTTACTCAGCGGCTTAATCAAAGTAATTTAAAAGGCCCATGATTTAAGGCCCAAAAACAGTTTCGAGACTTGGAGATGAGCAACCTTAATCTGAGGTTCTTCGATCAATTTAAAAAAAAAAATAATTGTTGACAGTGGGATTTGAACCCACGCCCTTTCGGACCAGAACCTTAATCTGGCGCCTTAGACCAACTCGGCCATATCAACCTGTTGTTCAAGGTTCAATTGTTATATATATAGTCACTAAATTATAAATATTGAATAAGGAAAAAGAAAAAAGCATATAAATAGAAAAAGGATGGGTCAATGTCACCTGAAGAATTATCGACTGCCCCCAGCCACTAACTTTGAAACAGTGATAAGTCAGTCTGTCAGTGTCTTGAAATGAAATGAATAGTGAAGAGACAAAGACACGAGGCTAGTTTCAGAAATACAGTGATACGACTCCATGCACAGGTTTCCCTGTCTTTAGTTTCAGCGGCGAAACCTATGACTTTCTCTACCTTCATATAAATTCAGTGTTTTCTCCTCTCTACTTTTTTTTTGAGTTAAATGTGGAAAAACAAAATCAGGACCAAGTCTTGGTCCACGATTTCATTTCGTAATTAAATTATCATTATTTACCGATCTAAATATAAACTTCAGCCCAAATAATTAACGTGGTGTGACGTAACAGATGATCGGTCTACTCCATAGCTTTAATCGGAAAGTACTCCAAATTTGAATTATGCAATGTGATAATCAAATCTACTTTGTATCACTAAATATATTTTTCTCAGATCTAATTGCATTAGCTGATAAAGTTAAAAAAAAAAGGTGGATAAAAAACTCCAAAAGACGAAACAATAGTTTTAGATTTGAGTATTTGTAGACATCATGACAATATATTTGGTATTTGAATTATTATTCAATAAAATTGATTTATGTAGCCGACGACCATCTAATTCTAAAATTACTGGTTACTATATTAGGCTGTGTTTGATTTTATATATGGATCTCGGCCTATTTTCATTCTTGTAAAACATAACCCAAAACTTAGATATACATACGAGACTTCAAATTAGTAATCCGTATTTATACTTTAATCGCTAACTAATCTTTAATCCGCGCGTCTGCGCGGATATTATTTTTATTATCAAATATTTTAAATAATTTGTTTGATATAATTGTATATAGTTGGAATTTAGTATTCGATACCCATTATCCGAATCGGGATCCACTCTTATCCGCTCTAAAAACGGATATTCAAGGGTCTGGATCAGGATCCGGATAGTGATTTTACGGATTCTGCAAATTCGAGTACAAATCCAAATAGTAAAATTTTGAGTATGGATATTCAGATCTTGGTAGAGATCCAGATATTAAATATTTTAAATTTAATTATATTTTTTATATGTATATTATATATATTTTATAAGTAAAAAATAATTTTATTAAATTTTAATGATTTTAAGTTTTTTAAAATAATAATTTTAAATAGACTAAATAAATATTTAATAGATAGTTTTTTTATTTTTTTTTTAATTTAAAAAACAGGTTTAGATATCGGTAGGTATTTAGTCGAATATCCTAACCTTGAATATCCAAAAAGCTTGAATCCATCGTATTTGGATGATATATTGTATTATATGGTAATTAAATTAAAAAAATATATGTTTGTTGTGTTTTATTTTATTTTGTTAAAAATTAATATTTAGATATTTGGATGTAAGGATAATATCAATGGTATTATTTATAAATATTAAGTAGAATTAAGGGGTATTTTCTATTTGTACTTCTCTTTTAATAGATTAGATGGTAGTGTTTATTTCCGATAAATAATTTGTTTCCATATTTAGAGTAATCAAATACAAGTACTTAGTCGTTAGATCATCGGGTTATATATCTAACCATCATATCGATTATTTGTTTAGATCGTCCTCTCTACTTGCACGACAACAAATCTTATATCAAAATATTATGTCATGTAAATATCTATTTCATTAGAAAAATACAAGGTAACGTCACCTCCTTTGGGATCGATCACCATCATCTTAGCTTTCTAAGAGCCTATTTAATTTTGTCCAGCAATGTTAACAGAATTTGTCTTGGTTTGAGATGAATATGCCAAAGTGTAATCAGTTCACTGATTTTTTCTCTTCCAAATTATTTTCCCACCGACAGATCAAACACATCAAAGGCATGTGTGTGTGTGGTTCCATCCGTGAACAAGAGTGTGATGCCATTGCTCCATGCTCTTCTTCTGTGTGCTGTGTTTTAAAAGAGTTATCCGAGATAGATAACGGATATTGTTAATTACTTTATACCATTAATGATTATAATTAACGTAAAACTTTGAAACTATAATTGTAAAAATGTCTTTTTCATTCACCAGTGAGATATAGACTTCAATATTGTTTGAGATGGATTGGTCCGGCCTAATCAAGATTGCACTTTCATAAATAGTTTAATACAAATACTCGTCTCAAAATACAATAATGACATGAATCCATTTGAATTGCCTCCTTCTCCTCACTTATTACAAAACGACAACGTATCTGTCGGATATAGCTTACCAAGCAGGTGCACCACATTGATCAAAATCGTCCAAATCACATTTAAAACACAACCATCTCAGTGTTTTGTCCACGTACCACCTGGTTTGTTTGGTTTGATTCTTAAAATATCTCGTACTCGCAAGCAAACAAGTGCAGCAACTATTTCCACTTTTAGAGAAATATTCAGGTGAGTTAAAATTTTAATGCTTAGTATCGGCTAGTCAAAGGCCATCAAGTCTATATTCTTGATCTATGGTGGTTTGTTTTTGAACTTTTAAAAGGAATTTAAATTTTTAGTTTAAGATCATGCTTGTTGGTATGTAGTTCTTTCGTTTAGGCGTTAATTTCCCTTGTATGGGCTTAGCTTCCGGGAATTGTTTTATATTTTTGCTGGTTTTAGAGTATCATCTTTGTATTTTTTTCATTGTTATTAATGAAAATCAGATGAAAAAAAAAAAAAAATTTTAATGCTTAGTTTTTTTGCACTCCAAAAAAAATTTACCAATTACAATGAAAAAATGGAAAACTTATTCCATATCGTTCTATATTATTCTTAATTTTTTTAACTTTTATTTGTAAAATCATTCCAAATCAAAAACTTTTTGGAACAAGTGAAATACTGATTCCATTCCTTTAAATTCCAAAAATAACAACTCATGTCATTCTATTTATTTCATTTGTTTGTCACTAGTTATAAGTTATAACTGATATATGAAATTAGTATTACTGATCCATTTATTTAAACGCACAATAATTAAGGATAATAATACTAAGTTCGTACATAACAAACTGAGTTACTAAATCAACTAATTGGGAACAAAAGCAAACCACACGACAAGCAATCCATACCTCTCTCGACAAAATAAAGCAAAAACGTAACGAATATAGAAAATAACGTAAGGTTGACAAAAGTCAAAAACCCTAAAATTAATATATTTCCGTTACAACGGCACGTAACGGATGCTCCATCTCACAAGAAAGCTTCAAGACCTCACTAAGATTGACCAGTTCTGTCTGATCTTCACTCCACTCGAACCGTCGCACTAGCTCAGCCACCCAACGAGTCACAGTAGCTAAACCCATGTTCTTCCCTGGACACACCCTCCTTCCGGCTCCAAACGGAGCGAGCCTCAGATCCCCACCACGTATGTCCACGTCACCATTCCCAATGAACCTCTCCGGGTTAAACTGTAACGGGTCAGACCATACCGTTGGGTCGTGAGTGATGGCCCACATGTTGACCATCGCTGTAGTACCCTTTGGAACCACCATGCCGTTGCTGAGCTGGACATCTGACGTGGAAAGACGGGCCCATGATAGTAATGGTCCAGGAGGATGCAGCCTGAGAGTTTCTTTCAACACTGCGTTCAAGTAAGGGAGTTTTGCAAGGTCCGCATCTGCCACGTCGACTCTGTCGCTCACGGCCGTTTTGATCTCGTCCCTTAGCTTGGCTTGCACGTTAGGGTTCAGTACTAACTCAGCCATGGTCCACTCCGTCAGTAACGCCGTTGTATCTGTCCCTCTAAAAATCATCTCCTATATGTATACATTTAAAAACAATAAGATAACATTACAACGTACGAGACCGTTACATATATAAACCGTTATAAGATAACATGACTATTAATTTATTTTCAATTTCATACGGACTTACCCATAAGACGGCGATCATATCATCTTCTTGAAGCTTCTCGTCACCGTCCAAAGACAACAAAACATCAACAAAATCTCCAACATCTCTTTTATTTTCCGAGTTACTTGCTCGATGTTCCTCAATAATTGTCTTGACGAGGGTTTTGATTCGAGGAACAAGATCTGAGCAACGTTGCTTTAAACGAACCGGATCATAGAAATAACTCAACCATGGAAGATGATCAGACCAATTAAAAGCACCCAAGAGCTCGAACCCTTCCCTAACCATCGAAGTAAGCTCATCAAGAGCCTCTTTCTGGGCCAGAGGGTCATATCTTCTCCCAAACACACTCCCCATGATGTTGTTCAAGGCTGCTAGCTGCAAGTGTTTCCTCAAAACGACGGATCCAGCACCGTTTTGCTCTCCTGACATAGCTTTCACCATTTCAGCGCAGTCTAGCTGACGTCCAGCTTCATGTGCTAATATACGCCGCGGAGCGAATAGATGAGTCGATGCAATCCTTCTTAACGTGCGCCAATAAGCCCCGTTGGGCGCGAAACCTATGGCTCGGCTGAACATGAGGCTCTTAGCCGACTGCTTAACCGGCCGGTCCGCGAAGTGAGGCGACATCAGAACCTCACGAGCCATGTTCGGCTCAGAAGCCACGATAACTGGCGTGTTGCCGAGGCTAAAAGCCATAATCTCAGTGTTGGCTCGGCCCCAAGCCAAGGCGGCTAGTGTCCTATGAGCTAGGCCACGGCTTAGAGTGAAAAGACTTCCGAATACTGGTATACCTCTAGGACCAGGAATCGCGACACGACCAACACGGTTACGTCCGTTCTTCCATGCAACGCCACCGCCTCCGGCGAAAGCCCACGTCAGTAGAGAGAGAGAAACGACGGCGAGGATTAGATAGCCGAAGATGGAAACATCGTGCAAGTTTTGGGTTCCAAAAACGGCGGGTAGTGCGATCATCCAATAACTTGTTTCTTTTGACGCCATATTCATCAGCTACTTTCTTAATTTTTTTGTAATATTGTATCTTCTCAAAGAGGTACTTTTTATTGTGGTTTAAGAGAGGAACAATGGTGAAGGTATAAGGGTATATATAGATACATATGAGCGTATAAATATACCCACATGCATTTTTTTGGCAGCGTTGATTAAATGCGCAATGCATGGGAGGAGAGACGTCTGTTTAAAAATGTTTATTTATGGAATTGAATATACTCCCTCCGTTTCGTTTTACTTGTCATTCTAGGTTTTTACACGCAGATTAAGAAACTATTTAATTTTACATATTTTCTAGATAAAAACACAATTACCTATACATCTAACTACATTTCAACCAATAGAAAAATAGAATAACAGATAAAACTAATAAATTTTGCATAGAAATTATAAAACGACACTTATTTTGAAACAAAAAAATTTTTCTACAACGACAACTAAATCGAAACGGAGGTAGTATAATTTTAACGTAAATTTTGATTAATGTAGGGAAATTGAAATAGTAGTAAGGTTAAATTGAGAGAGAGTCACGTGGAGGGATGTGGTGAGTCGCATGAATTGGTTTGGTGTTGAGATGAAAATGAAAGATATGTGTGTGAGTGAGAGGGCGTTATGACAATGAATTCTGCATTTTTATTGTTCTCCTGAGAAATCATTTAATTTTGTTTCCACCGTTTTTATTTCTTGGTTTTACTGTTAGGAAAATCTTTCAAATAATTCTTTTTAAAAGTTTTTGTCATAAAAATAAATTTTAAAAATAAAATGATCAAAAACTTTTTTTATTATTTTAAAAATTTAATATTTTTTTTTAGTTTTCAATCTCACCTCTAAAACTTCATCCCATAATTCTAAAATTAAAATCTAGATTAATTAACCTAAAAGGTGTAAATGTATATATTTACCCTCTTTGATAAAATTTATGTTGATTATTTTTTTAGTACTACTTTTGGGACAATTTTTTTAAAATTCATTTTAGTCATTATCTATTTATTTTTTGCATCGATGTGAGATACTATAGAATTTAATGAGATTCGTTAAACCGAAAAAAATAATTTAATGAGTCAAATATTATTTCAGCTTAGGGAAGACGAAAGGAGGAACAATTAATGTATGTTTTTTTTGAGAAAAATAATACGAATCGGTTATAGAGTGGGCTTTAAAGAGTTGTGACGTGCCCTATTTCATTTGTTCTTCTATTTCATAATTTTCATTATCTTTATTTAATTTTCTGTTTATGGTTTTTCAACAGAATTGCAAATCACGAGTTTGAGTTAGTAAACCGCAATCACGAATTTTATGAGAGTAAAACAAACCTTTAAATCATCGTACGTAGTTTTGAACATCTACATCTACATGCAATATGTTCATATTACTGCACCATTTTTTACTCATGGTTCTAGATTCCATGATATTTCATCTCATTCCAACTCTAAATAACCATGACGGCATTTGTATTTTATTTTATTAATGCTGACAAAGTGACAAATAATCACAGCGATATTGGTTAAACTCATTAAAGTAGTGATAAATGTAATATCTTGTCATTATTCTGTTACAATTGATAGAAATATCAATGGTTTGTTAGAAGTTGTTTGATCGCAACTCGCAAGAGTTTTTGCTGAGAGAAAAAGCAACCAATTCGTCGTATACCACGAGTCTTTGTATCTCTACGAGAAGAAGTCGTTGTATATATCAAATTAAGATGTAAACTAATGGTGGAGTTGTCTTTTGTTTTCTTATTCTATCACTATTTATCATATTATAGCATATTTTAGACGTTGGCAATTCACAAAATACTAGAGAGAAGGCGGCATACGGCTCAATGTCCAACCAAACTTGTATATTACATTCATAATATGCAAAAAGTTGTATATTATGAGAATGGATCTTGTACTAATTCGATTTAGAACATATCTTTTTTCGAATCCTATAAAATCTCGGTTAACTAAAAGTTGTTGCATATGTTGAGAATCTTAACTAGCTTTTCAATGAGAATCTTATATGATTCTATTTAAAATCTCCAGCAGAATTTTAAGGTTCTCAACATAATAAGATTATTTTTCTAATGAGGCCTAATTGTCTTAAACACTATGTATAAACAATCTTAACTCATACGAACAAGGAGGATAATCAAATCCCATTGAAAAGCCGGTTAACTATAAAAGGTCTCATGCAATCTGTATGTTGCTTATTTCTAGCTCGCCGTTTACCGTTTTTTATCAGATAATGTTTATGAATATTAAAATAAAATAAAAACCCTAACAAATTGGTGAAATCTAAAGGAATCCTGTGTGGAATCTCAGAGGCTGGGGCTGGCAGGCACCAAATCATCCATTATCCATGATAAACATATTAGGTAACACGTTCAAATCTTGACATATGTCCAAACACACAAAAAATATATAACCAAAATGAAAATTGTAATTTTCATTTTCTTTAATTAAACATTATGAAATAAATTTAAAATGGTTTAAGGAGGAAAAAGTGTGAATGGTGAAGAAGGGAGGTTTGGCAGGGAATGGGGCTGGTGGACAAAGGAGAGTAAATGATAGGAGACATGAACCATCCCAATGTGACAATGTCCCCTAAGTACTCGAAGTACATTGTACCTTTTCTATTTATACATACTACAAAATCGATCTTTGTTTCATAATATTTTGAGATTCAGGTACAAGAGTTGATAATACAAGTAATATTTTTAAAATATGTAATTCATGATAAGACTAAAACAATGTATGCATTTATTGAATTGAGCTAACCATACTAAATCATATATTGAATTTGTCGTCTAATTTCTCAGTAGCGACGTTGGGTAAGTCTGACAACATGCATGTTTCACAGTGATCAAACTCAGCGTTTTTATTACGTGCATTTTGGGTATTTCCGGATTGTCTTTTGTCCTACAATGGTATATTGATTTATATAGAGCCAAATGAGATACAAAATTGCAAACTCTTGTTTGATGGCATGTGGTAACATGCAAAACAACTACGGAACCACTGTGGTGTGGTTCTAATATTAACAAAAACATATAGATATATAAGTTTTTATAAGTGTTCATTTATTTTATAAGTGTTCATTTATTTTATAAGAATCGAATACTGGGATACAAATCGTACCAGTATAGTGCTTTAGTAATGTTTTACCATTGAAATATGTGTTGAATGAATATCAACAAGCCCAAGATCATTCACTTTTTGCCTCGTGACGTGAAATGTACCAAGGAAACAAAAGTTTATCTTATTAATTATATAAACCGATATACGATTTGGCCTCACCGACAAGGTCTCTACAATGTATGAAAAGGTGCAAGTGAGAGAGCAATTAGGTCTGAACGAGACACCGTCTGATGTGGTTGACAATTTAGAACGATTCAATCCTTCTGACATCTTGGAAGCAAGAATTGCAAATGGATTTGGTCGTCCACATGTAAGTACTGGGTACGCAAGGATTAAAAAAGTTGAAACATGCATGAATTTAACCGTTTTGAATAAAAGAGAATTACAAGAGTACGTACATCTCTATCATTCATATTTGATTCACCGTTCTTTCTTTATGTGTAACATAAAATAGTTACAAAGTACACTAGTACAAAATTTTGTGGTGGTGTACTAATCGGTTAATACCAAAATCTTCGAAAACCACTATTCCACAAGGAAGAGGCTAGTGAGACCATCAATAATAGTTATACTTTTCTCCGTTTTATAAAGAGTATTACTTATACATTTATATTTTCATTAATTATATATATTTTAATTAATAGTATTTGAGATAAATAAGTTTATTTGTTAGATCAATGTATTTTATAATTAATATTCAATTGAAAATTAATATAAATTGTATTGAAATTAACATTTTTTATGTAACAAAAAAAATCTGACACTTTAAAAAAAACAGTGGGAGTATTTAGTTAGCTTGTATTTCATATTTTACCATAATTGCATCATAGTTTTTTTTTTTCACCATTGCGATCAAAAGATTTTTTTTTTAATAACTGTAACGAGAAATAAACCAAGGCAGGCAGGTAGGGTCATGGGAGTTGGGCCGCAAACAAGACTAAACATATGATGTTGACCGTTGACAGATTCGTCCTCTCTGCCAGGTCTCCTGATTGTGGGGTCCATCTTTTTCAACGCAACTCCCAAATCCATTCACAGCGCGTGAAGATACTTATTGGGCTATATATATTTAAAGCCCATTTAAGAATTTTTAACAGGCCGATAACATATTATTGATATGAATAGTCTCATTACTAGCAAGTTTGGACCAATGGGCCTTAATGTTTCTGAAACTTGCCCATTTCCATGTGCACTGGAATGGCCCAGTAGAATCCGTATTCGAACCAGTGTCCATGTTTTGCATTAGGCTAAGCAATTAGCTTCTTAATTTTAACCTTTTTTTTGTAATAGATTAGAAATGGATTCAAACATATATGTTATATAAAAGTGTCATCATCACATTACATTTTTCCATATTGGAATGACAAAAGTCAATATATAGAACTGCTCCTTTGCTAGAGAAGAATCCTTCAAGCTTTAACACAGCAGCTGAAGCAGCTGAAGATGCTTCTCCTCGTCTGTTTCCAAACAACCACACACCAGATTCTCATCTTACTCAAGAACCGGCTCAATAAAACTATATTCAAACAAGACGTCCTAATGATAGTAATAAGTAATGCAAGTCTAAATAAGTATTTGTATGATGATGTGACCACAAACACAAAAAAAATATATTCATGTTTGAATTGAAACGATCAAAGGTGCTTTAGGAATCTTACGGAAGGGGAATGTGGTTGGTGATGGTGGGCTGGAGAGAAGTGATGTTGGTTTTCACTATGGACCGTGGTGAGCTTATTAGCAGTTGCTGTAGCTGACTCTGGTGGCTTAGTAGTGAGTTCATCCTCGTTGCCAAGACTGGCTCGAGAAGGGTCTCTCTTGTTCTGTTTCCTCATCTCTCTAATCTTAGTGAAATCCATAGAGTAATCAGGAATCGTTCCTCCACCTTTCTGGTCCCAATCACCAAACTGTGGCACTGATAGCCATGGAGAGTTCTTCTGCAAACCCAACAACAAAAAAAAGCCAAACAATTTAAATTAAAAAAAAAACATTAACTAATCAAATTGGTTTCATACTTAAAAAAAATACAGAGTATTTACAAAACGATGCATCGTGAGAGCATTAAAAACAGAGTGTAAAGTTCTTGACTTTATTGAACTGTTTCTAAGCTTTGGGATGCAATTGAGTTTAATAGAGAGATTGTTGTTGATGATCGAGAGAAAATCTGAGAAAAGTAGGATCTTCTTATGAATCCAATAAAGGTAAAACACAAAGTTTGACAAGATTTCCAGCTTCCAAGAACCAGTAAAAGAGAGAAGCTTTACTCGGTTTTTGTTACCGAGACGCAATCTAATTCGTGGCATCACTGTAACAGTATCAGTAGTGTTTGGAGCTTTGTTTTTTTTATATAAAAAGTCTAAAGACCCGTGTTCGATTACCGACAAAAGCACAACAAAACAAGCAGATCTTCGATTTCATAGTTCAAAACAAGATATCTCGGGAAGCTAACAACAGATATGAAGAAGAAGAAGATGGGTTTGTACCTCTTTTCGATCATCCTCCATTTGATTCATATCTGTAAAGAGAAGTTTTTAGTTAGATTAGTCCTTTCTGAATCGTTCTGGTTCTAGCACGAGAGAAGTTAGAGAGACCGAGAGCTCAATTATAAGAAAATTAAAGACTTGTGTTATCTCTTACAGCAAAAAAAAAAAAAAAACAGCTTGACTAAGTATCAATCAATATTATTTTTATTTCAAGGCCCAATAACAATAAACAATTACGGAAAGTCCTAGGTAGCGTGTAATAATCACGAGAAAGCCTTTTAAGACTTTTTATCCCCTCTCTGTCTCTTTCCTTTCGGCGCTGGTCAAATTAAAGAACCTGATGTCAGGAGGGGCATTAAAGTATTTTTAACATAGAAAATGTTAGAAATGTTGACCCCATTATTACATAATAATTGTCAAGTTAGGACTAGAAAGTCAGTTTAAATTAGTTTAATCCTTAATTAGATTGGAAAATTGATAACCCCATTTAAGTTTTTTTTTGAACTGCCTGTCACACATCAGGGTTGTGTTAGAAGAGATGATATCATTGATATTTGAGAGTTAGAGGAGATATATCATTGATATTTGAATGTCTAATATTTTGTTTTATTTTAAATGTCATTTTAGTTTTATGTATATAAATTAAAAAATAGAGGGAGTAAGATTTAGAGAAATACCCTAAGATAGACCTAAAAAAGTTTTTGTCACAAAAATAAATTTTAAGGAAAAAAATGACAAAAATAACATTTTGGGGATGGAATTTTGAGGGTAAATATACGTTTATACTACTTGGATTAACTAATCTAAACTTAGGGTTTAGAGTTATGGGGTGGGGTTTTGGGGGTGAAATTTTAAATTGAAAAATTAAATAAAAAATATTAATTTTTAAAAAATAAAAAGGTCTAGTTTGGTCATTTTTGTTTTTAAAGTTTATTTTTGTGACAAAAACTTCAAAAAATGTTATTTGAGAGATTTGCTTTTGTATCCTATTTTTTATACGTCAGCTAGTTACAAAATCGATGAAATGGAAGAAATCAGAGTGAATGGAAAAGACAGGGCAAATCTCTCAAATAACACCTTTTGAAGTTTTTGTCACAAAAATAAACTTCAAAAACAAAAATGACCAAACTAGACCTTTTTATTTTTTAAAAAATAATATTTTTTATTTAATTTTTCAATTTTAAACCTCACTCCCAAAACTCCACCCATAACTCTAAACCCTAAGTCTAGATTAGTTAATCCAAGGGGTATAAACGTATATTTACCCCCAAAATCCCACTCTAAAAAAGTTATTTTTGTCGTTTCTTCCCTTAAAGTTTATTTTTTTGACAAAAACTTTTTTAGGTCTATCTTAGGGGTATTTCTCTTACCAAGAAACTGGATAAATAAAATAGACGATGACATGAATTATTTGATTGAATCAAATATTTACTTAAGCGGTACAAAAGAATTCAGAACATTACATGTACTGAATCGAATATTATTACTTAACCGTGACACCGGTTTTCTAAACCCGAACCAAATTCCCAACCACCGTAATTCCAATTTCCAGTGATATTATTACTTAGAACCGGAGGATTTATCCATCTAGGGACAGGACCGGCTATGAACAATGAGTCAACCAACGATCCAGCTCCACTAACAGCTTCCAAAAACTTACCGTTTTCCGGCAACACTCCTCCGATCATTTCCAGGACAACTGTTTCATAATCTCTCATATTCTCAACCACAAAACGCCTCTGATTCGACCCGACGCTGAGATCCAACGGAGATGAATTAACACTAAAATGCGACGGAGAATCGTCTGGAAAAAGATTGTAACTACAGTTTTGATGACCGATAGATTCATCTGCGGCTTCTATGTAGTAGTAACTAAGTATTTTTCCTTCAGACAACAGTATAGTGTTGAGGAGTTCCCGTAAATGTGAGAGTTCAGCTAGTGAATGTATCAGTTGTTCTCTTGCTTCGTCTCTTTCTTGGACAGCAAGTCTCCATAACTGATAAAACTGTTGAGTTTCTTGGTACATGCTTATAGAACCCTTTGTGAAAATTGTGACTCGAGAACAACGAAGATGATATAGCTTTTATAGAGCTTACATTTATAGTAGTAATAATTGAAGACTTTATAATTTATAAATAATTTTGTAGTGTTCTTCTTTATTGCTCTAAAGTGATGATGGAAAGCATAGTTGTTCTTTCCGAGCTTGTTGATTATTGGAGAATATCCTAGTGATTTACTTGCATTATATATCAGTTACACAAAGTGATTTAGACATTATAATTAGGAAAATATAATATTTTATATTGATGAAGCCGTAAGATCTATTGATATTACCCAGCCTGGTAGTCCAGTGGTACCTGTTCCGAGCTGGGGGGCTCAAACTGAGAGGTCAGCTGTTCGACTCGCGGGGAGGGGGAGGCGTGCCCAGGGCCCTAAACGGTACAGGCAAAGGCTGGCGCCGGGTCTAGGTGGTGGGGCGTAAGCCCAACACCTGGTTAATCAAAAAAAAAAAAAAAAAAAAAAAATCTATTGATATTTTTTTGTTCCTCTTTGTAAAAAGAGTGAGAAGTTCTAACTAATTTTGAGCTCTATATACGTTTTGAATGGTTAATGAGTTGAGACGTGACACTTTATGAGCCTTGAGTTAACATGGACACGTGTGTTTTCGTAAGACTCTTCCCTCACGCTACAGAAAACTCCAGAGTCTTTGATCACTATTAGGACTCTTGTTCTGTTTTATTGTCAAAAAACAAAACATTTTTAATTGTTTTGATCCTTTGATATCTACAGTATACTGATTTAATCCACAATTGATTTAACGATGAATCTCCATTGCTTAAACCTTCGTTCTACGTTATTCACTAGTCCTCTTCCTTGCCCTACACGATCCACCCTCAAACTCTCCTCTGTTTCTAACCCTAAACGAGATATTTTCAATATCAGATCCCATCTTCCCTCGATCACCTCCAGCTACTCGACGAATGAGCACGAGTCGGTCCTCTGGACTGATCACAAATCCATCGTTAAGCATTCAAACGATGGAGCTTCAGGGATCTCTTCGGGAGTGAGACTTGAAAATATAAGCAAGAGTTATGAAGGCGTGACGGTGCTCAAGGATGTAAACTGGGAAGTGAAGAAAGGTGAAAAGGTAGGGTTGATCGGTGTAAACGGTGCGGGTAAGACGACACAGCTCAGGATAATCACTGGTCAAGAGGAACCTGATTCAGGCAACGTCATTAGAGCCAAACCCAATATGAAAGTCTCTTTCTTGAGTCAAGAGTTCGAGGTTTCGATGGGGAAGACAGTGAAGGAAGAGTTCATGAGTGCTTTTAGTGAAGAGATGGAAGTTTCAAGGAAGCTTGAGAAGCTGCAGAAGGCTATAGAAGATGCTGTTGATGATTTAGACTTAATGGGAAGGTTACTAGACGAGTTTGATTCGTTGCAGAGACGAGCTCAAGAGGTTGAGTTGGATTCTCTTGATGCGAAAGTAAGCAAGCTAATGCCGGAGCTAGGGTTTTGTGAAGAGGATGGAGATAGGCTTGTGGCTTCTTTTAGCAGTGGGTGGCAAATGAGAATGTCACTTGGGAAGATCTTGCTTCAGGTATATGAATGAATGGATGATTCTTGATCCTGTACTGAAGCTATATAGCTAATGTGTGAGTGAATATGTGTGCAGGATCCAGATTTGCTGCTTTTGGATGAGCCAACGAATCATTTGGATCTTGATACTATTGAGTGGTTTGAAGGTTACTTGAGTAAGCAAGATGTGCCAATGGTTATAATATCTCATGACAGAGCGTTTCTTGATCAGTTATGTACTAAAATTGTGGAAACCGAGATGGGGGTGTCCAGGACTTTCGTTGGTAATTACTCTCAGTATGTGATTTCAAAGGCAGAGTTGGTCGAAGCTCAGTATGCTGCTTGGGAGAAGCAGCAGAAAGAGATTGAAGCAACGAAGGATTTGATCAGTAGACTAAGTGCTGGAGCAAACTCTGGTCGAGCTTCTTCAGCAGGGAAGGTAATAAATAAACTAGCAGCAACGTTTACTTACTACTTATGAAGCAGATGGTATATGACTTTCTTGTGGTGACAGAAACTAGAGAAGCTTCATGAAGAAGAGCAGATAGAGAAGCCATTTCAGCGGAAGCAAATGAAGATTAACTTTCCTGAATGTGGATTAAGCGGGAGATCTGTAGTTACTGTTAAGAATCTTGAGTTTGGTTTTGAGGATAAGGTGTGATGTTACATTACCTTTCACTACTTATGTCTGGTCTCATGGTTTGATGGTGCATGCAGATGCTGTTCAACAAGGCAAATCTAGTGATTGAAAGAGGAGAGAAGATAGCCATTATTGGTCCAAACGGGTGCGGTAAAAGCACATTACTGAAACTGATTATGGGTTTGGAGAAGCCTATGAGAGGTGAAGTGATTCTAGGAGAGCACAATGTATTGCCAAACTACTTCGAGCAGAATCAGGTTTGTTCTGTCATAAAGAAAGGGCCTTACTATAGGAATCAGGAATATGGTTTTACTTACTTGTTGGTTATAGGCAGAGGCTCTAGATTTGGATAAAACTGTGATTGAGACGGTTGTTGAAGCTGCTGTAGATTGGAGAATTGATGTTATCAAAGGTCTTCTTGGTCGCTGCAACTTCAAAGCTGACATGTTTGATAGAAAGGTCTCTCTATTGAGTGGTGGTGAGAAGGTATATTCCATTCACAATAATAATTTTATCGTCTCTTTGGTGTGTACTTCATCGCCATTTCTCTTTTGGTGTTAGGCACGCCTTGCTTTCTGCAAATTCATGGTGAAGCCATCCACTCTACTTGTGTTGGACGAACCCACCAATCACTTAGACATACCTTCAAAAGAAATGCTTGAGGTTACTTGTTCTTTCTCTTTTCTGTTTGCTAAAACTATTCTTGGAGGATGAGTAAGTTCTGATACTCTGATTCCTTTTTCATTAGGAGGCGTTAAACGAGTATAAAGGCACAGTCATCACAGTCTCTCATGATCGATACTTCATCAAACAAATCGTCAACAGAGTTATTGAAGTCAGAGATGGTGGATTAAAGGACTATGCAGGAGACTACAATGTAACAAAACATCTTCCTAGTTTCATTCTTATGCACATTTGCCAATTTTTTTCACTCTAGATTTGTGTGACATGAGATGTTTCTCAGTATTACCTGGAGAATAATATAGAAGCTAGAGCAAAGGAGCTGGAGAGAGAAGCAGAATTGGAAGAGAAAGCTCCAAAAGTGAAAGCAAAGTCAAAGATGTCAAAGGCTGAGAGAGAAGCACGGAAGAAGCAGAAGATGAGAGCGTTTCAAGCTTCCAAAAAGAAGTCAAAGTCCAGCAAAAATGCCAAGAGATGGAATTAAAGAAAAGCTTTACACATATAGCCCTAGGTGTATGTATAGTCTTGTCCGTTCTTTGATTCAGTGTAAAAAGTTCTGAAGTGCCTTAGGGAGTAAAAGGTTCTTAATTCTTTGAAAACTTAGAGCATCCCTTGTAAACTATAGTTGCGATGAGGACTATTCATGAGAATACAATGTTAGATCTGTGTAACTTGAAAATGTTCCTCAGTAATTGTCTATGAATGTTTGGAGGCGATGAGGACTATTCATGAGAACGGAAGAAGATGAAGTGAAAATATTTCAAGCTCCAAAAAGTCAAGGTCCAACCAAAAAAGCCAAAGAGATGGAACGGAAGCTTCGCACGTAGCTTTAGGTACGTCATATCCATACATTAACAATAACTTACAGTTGGTAAGAAGATATGGTATATTTCATAGCAAGCTTGGATCATACATTGTCAATTACATTCTTTAACATAAAGGTATCATTCCGGAGATCCAAATATGAAAACTTTATAATTTCAGACATGAATAATTCAACTCCACACACACATCATAAGCTAAATGGAGAATATAGCATCCAGACGTATGTTTATAATCTTAGATCTTGAGAATGTTATGCACTACTCGAATCTCTTGACAAGGGAGAGATCATTGAGCATCTTCTCAATTGCTTCATCACTATGAGCTCTTCCTTTTGTCTACACAAAAAAAAAAGAAGCTTACATCATATCAAAAGTTCACATACGTAACTAAGCTACACGTCCTTTAAGGTATCTGATTCAATTGAATAGAAAAGGTACCATGTTTTTATTTTTACCTTGAGAGAAGGAACCATTGCCACTGCTTCTTCAGCAGTTTCAGGACAGAGATTGCCAAGAACACAGAGCTGAATAACGACCAATGCAAAGGTTTTAAAGTCTTGTGTGAAAACGACTTAAGCTAATGACAAAAATACAAACAATCTCAAAAAGATTTAACCTCTTACCTCAAACTCAGTGAGTTGATGTCTACTCAGTATTCTGTGGAATTTGAGTTAAGGTAAACCATATGGCATATTCTCAAAAAACAGAATCAATGCATTCTCATAAAGAAGCAAGCATGTCAAAACGCAACCATGGGTTAGATACTACGAATCAAGTAATTAAGAAAGAGGATACTCTCGGACTTGTCTAACAGCATCTGGATTCTTGTACCGGCTAAAACGCTTGACATACTGCAAGGACTTCTCAAAAACTCTGCAAGGACAAAACATATATAAGATCTTCACCAAGAAAATATTGATTCTTTCAATTCTTAGTCTCCAAGATCGAAGCTTCTCTGCTAGCATAGAGTGAATGTTTATAAAAACTTACTGAGAAACTTGGTTCATAGGATCCTCAGAGACCTGCTGAAGCTGTTCATACTTGTGCTCAAGGATCAAAGAGACTTCACAGTTCATTAAACACTTCGCCTTCAAAAACTCTATTGCCAAAATAACGAAACCCATTAATTTCCAGGTAAAGCTCAATGAGAATCCATAAAAGATACTTTTACGATCGTATTGCACTAAGAAAGATCAATTCGAGTGAAAAGAAAAAAGCCCTAATTTTTGCGGACATGGAGAAGGGAGTAGAGAGGTACCGTCTCCAATCTTGAGCTCCGCGGCGTTCTCTTCTTCTTCTCCGGACATGGTGAGTGAGCGAGATCGAACCCTAAGCTTTTCTTTTCTCGTTCTGACAGCGAAACAAGCAAGCCTACTTCTTTTCGGCAGCAAAACTATATATAGACCAAAAAAATGTTAATTAGCAATAGCGAGAAAATAAAATAAAATAAAATAAAATAAATAAATAGTAATGATGTGATTTACTGTTAAATAATTTTACAATTTCCTGATTAACAATGTTATTTTAGTTAATGCATAACAATAATTTTTTATTGACACTAGAGATTTTACCGCGCTACGCGCGGTTTATTTGTCAATAAAATATATATAATTTTTAATATTTATTATAACTTAAACCTCAGAGTTTAAAATACATTACTTTATTTTGTGTTTATATTACATAATTTATTTGTTAGATATAATATTGATAAATTCGAGTAAATGTTTTGAAAGATTATAACTTTTTTTGTTAAGAATATCATTAATTTATGTAAACATAGTTAAAGTTTCTATTAATCGTTTAGTAATCATTTTTATATCGTTATTAAAATTTCAAATACTCTATATTAAATAAAATATTATATTTTCTGTTTTATTTAAATATTAAATATTAATTAATTAGAAAACTTTTTTTGTACTTTTCCATAAAATAATTTTTATTTCAAAACTTATAATATTATATATTATTAAATAACTAAATTTTAGCACAAATCTCTGTTAATGGAAGTGTATTATATAGTTACTTTTTGAAAATTATTAGGTAACTTAAGTACTTTTTATATTATATATGTAGTTATATTTTCATTAATTAATGATTATTTTAGCTGAAATAATGGCCTTTTTCATTTTTAATTAATTTATTGTGTATTTTATATCCTATTTGTTGCTTTTAACATATAAGATACAGTCACATGTGTTTCAAAAGAAAACGCAGTCACATTTCTTTTTATAAAAAAATAATTAGGTTCAATAAATAGGTTATGTTTTGATTTTTAAATAATTAAATATTTTATTGTGTTTAGTAAGTAATAGTGTATATACCTATCAAAAAGCCATCTTCACAAATAGTAGTTATCGCTGTAGATTTATTTTTGACTTTTATGTTTTATTGTCGTGGAATATTTTGAATTAGATCTCTCCCGAAAATGGGCAGACTGGTTGATGTGAACATTTTAAATAGCGAATAACGATCTGTGAATATACTGAGAGTTCTATGGTGGAAATTTCAGTGATAGTTTTTTTTTTTTTTGAAATTAGAAGCCAAACAGGAATTAAAAGTAGTAAATGAACAGCTTAGCTGTGACGATGGTGTTGCTCATCCTTCTTTGTGTTTCCTTTCCTCGCAGAGAATTCAACATCACATTTGTCCTTCCCAACTAAAACGTTAGAGTTGGCCTCCTCATCATTTGTTTGTTTGGTTGGATAAAGATTGAAACCCTTTTAAATATTGTCGTAAAATTGCTTGAAACCATTAGTGACATGCGAGTTGAATTGAAATTAAAGAGTGGGCTTCACTTGTAATTTGCATGTACGTCCAACAAGGCTAGAAGACATTGTGGCGTTGCTATGGAAGCATCTTTGTTGGGGACATTATCAACAGCTTATCACAAAAGAAGAATTGTCTTATGAAAATGTAGTTATGTGGTTATAGCTTGCACCTACCTCTCGCATCTCATTAATGACGGTTGACGCTTTTCTTCCAACCAGCTTCAGTGCTTCTCTTCCGAAGAGGACAAAGGTTGACTCATCGCAAATGACGTCCTAGATTTTAATCTCGAACTGGTCCCTATGCATCAGACGATAGAAAACCTTGAATTACGAACAATATACATGGAGACACAAAGCAGGTAGTAGCATCTTACATGGTGATAGATCTGTCTAAAATTTTGAATAGAAATTACATGTAAGTTATTAAGTTGTTCACATTAACCTATTTCACTATGTTCATATATTAATTCATTGCATAACAGAGCATCAATCCATTCATTCTTTTTGAAATCAGGAACCCCTGTCACAACCATCAATTCCCCTGGCACAACCTGATCATCAAAAAAGGAGAATATCATGTCAGATGATGAGTTTACATGAGCATTATAGTATTAAACATGACTTCAATGCTTACACTATAAAAATTGGAACTAGTTTTCCACCCGGTTGAAACAACAAAGTGGTGTCCATGAGTCTGGTGATAGTAAGCATCAATTTCATTTAAGAAAATCTGAAAAGGGGGATAATAAATATATAGGGTATTGCTCAACATATCAAATAGCTTCACTGTGTGAATGAGGTCCTCTGGACATAAGAGACTCATCAAAGTAAGAAATATTGGAGTCATTCATACCAACTTAGCGATGAAAAAATTGTATAAAGTTTATATATAATGTCACCTGACCTCATTTGTATTGTTGATTGTCACTTTTCTTCAGCCATTTGACACACTAACATATTTCTTTGCCCAGATGCTGTGAAACTTTGCCAGGCGAGCATGGCCAAGTCCATCCCCATCAGTAGCAATAATAATTTGAGATGTGTATAGATGATAAACAAATTCTTTTTATAGCCAGATTCTTGGAATCTTGACATTTTATAATTTAATATCAATTATCAAACATAATAATAAATTATCTCAAACCTTCTAGTCATTTCAATTCCATACAAACTTATACTTTATTCCTAGCTTGACAGAACAGAAAGACGCTTAGAAGATCAAATAAGAGAAAACAGATTTGAAACCTAGAAACCAGACAAACCTTGGCCTCAAATGGAGTTTCTTTTGCAGAAACTAACGTTGGAGCTCCATTAGGAACATACAAAGAATTTCGCCAAACCTGCATCTTCCATCGCAAGTTTTACGATTAGATTGTTCATCAATAGCTGGATGTGAATGTTATAAAATGAATGGTCATGATTTGTAACATTACTTAGAGATACCTTCGTCTGTGAGTATAATGACTTTTTCATTGCATCCACCACACCTAATGTTGTTACAAACTGGTAAAGTTAATAATGAATAATTAGAAAATAGGTCACATCAAAAGAACCAGAAGTACCTTAGATTCGAGGTCTATATACTCATTCTTGCGTTGTTTTCTTGAATCAATTAACTTTGTTTTCTTATCGGTCGTATTTTTCCGCTTCTAACCTGAAATTTTCCCATAAACAGATCAAACAGAGTAATCAACCTAACTTTGGTCAAATAGAATGTGCATGATTACAAAAATAGGATTGCAAAAATGAACCCTACCTGTTCGTCTTCACTTTCCAGACCATATAGCAGCATCTCCACTCTCCACACCATTTAGGAGGCCTCATCTTTCCGTGTTCCAGCCCAAGAATTGATGAACTTAAAAGTCAGCTTCGAATTCTTTAATGGGCATGTATGCGGAGTTGGTGAAAAGGGAGGAATTAGAATCTTATTTATAGAGCGAAGCTTGGGACGTGAAGAGAGATGTCGTTTTGGGATGTAAAATTAATGATGGAAGTTTGAAGGTCCATCAGCGTTACACATAAGAAGCTTCAAGACTATCGACGTTAGGGTTTGTTTGAGTAAGATAACTGATGGAGGTGAAAAGTTAAAACACCACTGACGTGTAATCAAAGGTGAGGTGTCACTTATTTATTGATTGATTTTATAGAAGGACGTGGACACCCTGAACTTTGATCTTATTCCCCTTTTAGTATTAGAAGATACGAATCATACGATTGCAAAAATAATATATTCCGGTATGTTTATACTTTATATGATTAAAATATAATTTTCTTTTTGATCAGATAAAATATGTTAAATCAACAGATTGCTTACCAAACCGGATTATAATACCAAACCAAACCAAACCACCCCAAACTGGAAGCATAATATATGAGCTGAAGGCAAATTACTTAATGGCCCAACAGTGGCCCATTATAAGAAGAAAGGATTATCGGCCGAAGAATCTGAGATTTCTTGTTCAAGGGGTTGAGACTCTACGATTTTTCTGTGCTCGGCAGCTCCATTAGCTCTCTCTCTATCTCCGTCGCCTCCTTTCTCTAGCCTCCAATAATTTCTCCGTACTGTCACCGGAGCTTTGAGTTAATTCGTTCTGGTTATGCGATGGCGAGTTCCCCATTTTCTCAGATCTGTTTTTAGTTTGTTTTTTTTCGAATTTTGCATCTCATCTGTTTTGAATCTCAGGGAAACAACGCGAATCTCGAGGCGTCGATAGATCGGCTTCTGAATGAAGAGAAGCAGATGAGACTAGCGGAGAATGTGGCCGGGACAAGGAAAGCCGCGACTGAGATTCTGCAGCTTTGTTTCGAAGCTAAGGACTGGAAACTTCTGAACGAGCAGATTCTCAATCTCTCGAAGAAACGTGGTCAGCTTAAACAGGTACACTTCGATTTCGTTAGGATCCTCATTAGGTTGTCGATTGAGCTTGTATTGAACATGTGCATTTTCAGTTTATCTTAGGATCCTTATTAGGTTTCCCTGCTAGTTTGAAAGGGATTGGAGATTTTGTTTATGTTTTATATTGCGATGAGCTGTACACAGGTCTTGTGCTTGTTAACACTAATCAGTGAAAGAGAGAAAGGACGTAAGCACACAGTTGATGATAATTCACCATTGTGTTCAATTCAAACGTATTTCAATGGCTTGCTTTTGTGATTCCTGTGATTTTGATTTGTTCTTACCAGACAGTGATGGTTGTCTTTGCTCCACTTTATTACGAAACTTTAGTTCTCTTTCATTGTGTCGTTGGTTTTGTTTGCTTTTCGTGTTCTTCCTTCGGAATTAGCTTAATTTTTCAGGTTCAGAATTATGCTGAGAGTAAACAATACAAAGTATAAAGTAAATATCAGTGATTTTTTTTTGTGTGAACTTGTTCGTTTGCAGGCTGTGCAATCCATGGTGCAGCAAGCTATGCAGTATATCGATCAGACTCCAGACATTGAAACTCGGATTGAGCTTATCAAGACGTTGAACAATGTGTCTGCTGGAAAGGTGCGGAGCTGAGAAACTGATGTTGACATGTTGTTTATTATCTTCATCATTTTGTGTAATTTTTTGCATTTGAACTTCACGTGTGTAGATTTATGTTGAAATTGAAAGAGCTCGTCTGACAAGGAAGCTTGCTAAGATTAAGGAAGACCAAGGTCAGATTGCTGAGGCTGCAGATCTTATGCAAGAAGTTGCTGTAAGTTTTTTACTACTTAATCCAGTGAAAACCTTTTTTCCTAAGTTAATCTCTACAATGCGATGCTTTATAACAGGTGGAGACATTTGGCGCTATGGCCAAAACTGAGAAGATTGCATTTATCCTTGAACAAGTAAGGACTTACTCTGTATTGTTGTTTAATATGATCTTTGGTGCTCTCATTGGTGGTGCTAACTACTTTTGGATAACTTTTCAAGGTTCGCTTGTGCTTGGATCGTCAAGATTACGTCCGTGCTCAAATCTTATCTAGGAAGATCAATCCTAGAGTTTTTGATGCAGATACCAAAAAAGATAAGAAGAAACCTAAGGAAGGTGAGAACATGGTAGAGGAGGCTCCTGCTGATATACCAACTTTGTTGGAGCTCAAGAGAATTTACTATGAGCTAATGATTCGGTAAGGCTTCTCTAACACATTGTTCATGATTTGTGTTATGTGGCAATATATTTGTTTTTTCCCCGACCAATGATTTATTACATGAATTGCATATGTGTTTCCACTGACATCTACCATGATTGGTTTCCGTGGCATTTCCATCTTTCTACAAATAACCATTTAAGCTCAACCATGTAGGTATTATTCTCATAACAACGAGTACCTTGAAATCTGCCGTAGCTACAAGGCAATATATGACATCCCTTCTGTAAAAGAAAGTTCAGAGCAGTGGATTCCAGTAAGCATCATACCATTGATTGGGTATTCATTATAATTTACATCCAGTGGTTATTTAAAGATAACTTTTTCATCTTCAAACAATAGGTCCTGAGGAAGATCTGCTGGTTCTTAGTCTTGGCGCCTCACGATCCAATGCAATCAAGCTTGCTCAATGCAACTTTGGAAGATAAGAACCTATCAGAAATTCCTGATTTCAAGTACTTTTCTTTCTCCATAAACTTTGTTTTTTAATTGCTGTCTTGTTTTATATGGGTGCTGAGTAGTCTCTTATGTTTTATATTGTTCGTTTCAGAATGCTTCTAAAACAGGTAGTGACAATGGAGGTTATTCAGTGGACAGCTCTCTGGAACAAATACAAGGGTGAGTTTGAGAACGAGAAAAGCATGGTTGGAGGCTCATTGGGTGACAAAGCTGGTGAAGATCTGAAGCTGAGAATCATTGAACATGTAAGTCCCTCCTTGAGAATCATTGTTGGTTGCTATGTCAATTTCTGTTATTAATTTTTTCGATTTCCTCTCTGTAATCTGCAGAATATCCTCGTTGTCTCTAAGTACTACTCAAGGATAACCTTAAAGAGACTTGCAGAGCTTTTATGCCTAAGCATTGTGGTAATTGATCTCTCTGGTTGTTTCATATGCTTCTCACTATCTCAAGCCCTTTATACAATTGTGTTATGGTTTAGGAGGCAGAGAAGCATCTCTCAGAGATGGTAGTGTCGAAAGCACTGATTGCAAAAATAGACAGACCATCAGGAATCGTGTGCTTCCAGATCGCAAAGGACAGCAACGAGATTCTCAACTCGTGGGCAGTGAATTTGGAGAAGCTCTTGGATCTTGTTGAAAAGAGTTGCCACCAAATTCACAAGGAAACCATGGTTCACAAAGCCGCACTGAGACCTTGAACCATGTGCTTTATTGGTTTTCATGAAGCCTTTTAAGGATCTTCGTTGAGTTATTCAGCGTCTTTGTGTGACTCGAAATAGTTGTTTCCTTGGCAAGACTTGAAAAATGTAGTATGGTTCTGTACACTAGTGGAGTTTTCGCCACTTGCTGGTTTTATCGAAACTTTCAACTTACTCATTTAAATTATCCGGAACTATAGCTAAGTCATACAAGATTAAAAGATACTCATATATATTAAATTTGATTTTTTGTTTAATGTAATCTAAATATTTAAACCAAACAATACCCAATTGAGAATCAAATTAATATTCACAATATCTAAAATATGAAGCATAATTTAAAACATTAGTAGATATATGCAAACACAAATCAATTCAAATAGTAAAAAGCAGACCGAACCGAGCTGATTTTTCTTTGGTTCATAGATGGTTGCTATTTGAAATCCGGATTAACCGAACGAAACTCGACCGGATACTAGAGAACCTAAAAAGGCTATATAGATAAATGGGCCATTTTGGGTTACTGCTACAACTATTTAGGCCCATTATAAACGGTGCTGGTCTGTGTTGTGTGGTACCTTTATAACCTCGCTTTTGTTTAAGAATTTACCCACCATCCTCTAGATATCGATCGAACAGTCGGAGCTAATTCCATTGTTCCAAATCTCTTAATCGCTTCGTTTCAATTCGAAACCCTAATTGGTGAATTACCGTGTCTCTGACGAAGATGGGGTTTGACGAATACGAGTACCTGGAGAAGACGGTAGAGGAAGTAGATGGATCGAACAGGAAGAAGGAAGAGAGCGGTAACGAGAAGCGCGAGAGGACCTTGAGGAAGAGAGAAGGAGAGAGGCGTGTCGACGAAGACGGTGACGAAGAGCGAAGGAGCAGTCGGAGTAAGAAGTCTCGTGGAGACGACGAAGAGAACGGTGAAGGTAAGGGAAGGGAGCGGGAGAAAGAGAGGCATAGGAGCAGCCGAGACAAGGAAAGAGAGAGGGATAAAATTAGGGTTAGGGGAGGATCGAGAGATAGAGAGAGCGATCGTAAGAGGAGTAGCGAAGGGAGAGACAGGAGCGATAGTGACAAAAGCCGAGACAGAGAGAGGGAGAAGGATAGAGAGAGGAGAAGCAGCAGTAGATCACGGAGGGAAGAGAAGGAACCCGAAGGAGTGGAAAGAGGAAGCAGGTTAGTTTAAAACTTCGTTGACACATGTTTATAGGAATGATGCAAAGCTCCAATGTACTGACTGTAAGGTTTTCATACGTTTCACAGGAGACACAAGGACAAGAAAGATGAGCCTGAAGTTGATCCAGAGAGAGACCAAAGAACTGTTTTTGCATATCAGGTAGATTATTGAACTTTGATTTTGTAAATGATAGGTGGATATTAAGTTACATTGTTAAAGTTATACTGATTAAGCCAACCTAACTGGTTTTATTAATTCCCAGATGCCTCTGAAAGCTACCGAGAGAGATATTTATGAGTTCTTCTCCAAAGCTGGCAAGGTCAGTTTACTTTGTGCACCATTGTAGTTAGTAGCCATAGCAAGATGTTAATATTACTCCATCAGTCTCAGTTTTCAGGTTTTTTTTATTTATTTTCTTTTGTTCCTTATGATTTCAGGTCAGGGACGTGAGACTGATTATGGATAGAAATTCAAGACGATCAAAAGGAGTCGGGTATGTTTATCTATCAGCTTCTTGTAAGCTAAGGTTTGTTGTATGTGTGCACTTGGTTTGTAATATTCAGTTTTTTCTGCAATTTCAATAGCTCGGTTTAACTGTATTCTTAGATGCACTATGAATGCGATAATGATGAGGATGATGGAACTTGTTTAATCAATTCTGCTTGCTCAAGGTAGATGTCATAAAACTTGAGTCCTATTTCAGTTGTTACTTTCTATTGCAAGCATTACCAGGAAGGAGGGAACCCATGAGACTATCTTCGCTGCTTCTTAGATTTAATTATTGTTCGTTTTATCATGATGGGCTAACATTTTCTATTAATCTAGGCCTCTAACCCACCAAAGGAGACTCAGCTTGAATCCGAGTTTTTTGTTTCCAACTTTACTTTGCTACGTTTTTCTTACGTGAATTTTAAGTCAAATATCCCTCTTTTGTTGACTTGCAGGTATATTGAGTTTTATCATGTGATGTCTGTTCCAATGGCCATAGCTATGTCTGGACATATGTTTCTTGGGCAACCTGTGATGGTTAAGCCCTCTGAAGCTGAAAAGAATCTGGCGCAATCCAATACCACTACAGGCGTTGTAGGTGGTACTGGCCCTGTTGATCGAAAGCTCTATGTGGGGAACTTGCATTACAACATGACAGAGTTGCAACTTAGACAGGTATTGTCATCTCCACCCTCCTTTAGTATAAAAAAGATAAATGGCTTCTTGAGAGGCTGTTTTACTTTTGAACGGATCAGAAAGCGTTAGTGAACATTTTTAATTAAACCATTCCTGCTCACATATTTTATTCATTGTCAGATTTTTGAGCAATTTGGTCCTATTGAGCTTGTTCAGATGCCATATGACCTTGTAAATGGTCAGTGCAAAGGTTATGCATTTATACAGGTTAGTAGAACTTTTTTGCAAATGATATGTGCTGTTTTTCTTCGGGATTCCTCACTCATATTATTTCTCCTTCCATAGTTTGCCCAATTTGAACATTCAAAGGCAGCACAAACTGCATTAAACGGACAATTAGAGATTGCTGGTAGAACAATCAAAGTGAGCTTTGAACTCCTTGTAGAAAAATGATCAGTTGATGGACTTGCTTGTTATTTCACTTCCATGAACATTTTTTTTTCTCTATTAGGTTTCGTTTGTCTCGGAGCATATAGGTACACAAGACGCTAATCCAAAATCCGCTGATTTTGATGATTATGATGGAGGTGGGCTGGTAAGCTAGAGAACATTTTTCTTGTACCCTTTGTGTCCTTCCTATTTATTACTTGTTCTTTAACGACTCGACTCTCTCACAGGCTTTAAATGCACAAACGAGGGTTCAGCTTATGCAGAAGCTGGATCGTACTGGTATCGCAGCGAAGTATGTCTCTCTTCTATGCATTATTACTCCTTTAGTTTATAGATTCTTAAATTTAGTGCGTCTCTAACCTATGTAATTTCCACAGCATTGTTGGACCTTTTGGAGTACCAGCGCTAAATGGAACAGCTCTTAATCAACCAGGCATGAATCCTGGTTTCTCCACATCAGTGCTTCCGACAACAGCCATCCCTTCTTATGTCACAGAGCCTGTTGGTCAGCCAAGTCAATGTCTTCTATTGAAGAACATGTTTGATCCAGCAACCGAGGTTGGTTCTTGGCTCTTTCTTTTATTCGCCTTAGAGCTGTGCAGAATAAAAAAAAGTCTCAGCCTTGTCTAAACTGGAGCTGCTGGCTTTTTAAGCATTATTAACATCCAAAACATTATTTTGTTGCAGACGGAACCGGATTTTGATGATGAAATTAGAGAAGACGTTGATCAAGAATGCTCCAAGTATGGGCAGGTCAACCATATTTATGTAGACAAGTAAGTATAAGTATAATCCCATGAGTTTCAATAAAAATGGCGTTGGATATATGAAGTTTATAGATATGTGATATTGATCTGAAACTTGGTGAAATGCAGGAAGAGCGCAGGTTTCGTGTATCTGCGGTTTGAATCAGTGCAGGCGGCAGCTGCAGCTCAAAGAGCAATGCACATGAGATGGTTTGCACAAAAGATGATATCTGCAACTTTCATGGTAAGATAGATCAGTTTCTTCTCTCTTGGATTCATCTGTTTCTAAGGTTTTTACTGAATGAGTAGCTTTAATTGCAGCCTCCACATGAATATGAAGCCAAAGCCAAAGTGCAGGCAATATAGATTTGCTTGTTGAGACTCTGTATAAAACCTAAACCGGACGGCGAATCCATATTCAGTCTCCTGTCTGAAACATGTTATATAAATCAAAAGATTATTGGAGACCTTTCATCCGTTTTTGGTTGTGACAGGAAATATATGTAGCTATCTGATTTAATCAAAACTGGTTTTGATGATTTCATATGTACTTCGGTTTAGTAGACCCAAACCAGTTCCAAACACGTTATGTACGCATTTTGGCTATAATGAGAAATCAATCAACTACAATTTAACTTCTCCAAGTTCTCTTTCTCTCTATCATCACCACCATCATCGTATCATCAAACAAATCCAGCTTTTAGATCGTCACCTAAACATGTATTCACCAATCTTGGGGGGTTTTGGGTGGATTTCTAGATTGGAAGTTATCTACAGTGGTTTTACTGTTTCAAAGTTGAAACTCAAAACCATAACATAAGTTTACATGGAACTTGGCAGTGCCAACACACATTATCATGACATATTCATAGTACGATACAAAAGCTTATTTCTTTTAAATCATTTAACATTCATTCATATTCTTCGAACCATTTACAAAATTTCTCATATAAGATCATAATGTCTCGGTGTAGTCGCCATATGTAAACGCTCAAAGAAGACCATTAAAATGTAACAACAACAGAACCCTAAAATCTCGAACATAAGAGAGTTGTATCATCGTCATCTTTTCACGACCCTAATAGGTCGTGTCGCCATGTAAATGCTCTCGAGCGTCCTAAACTTCTTCTCCTTCTTCTTCATCTTCTTCGATGACATTACTCTCACTTTCGTGCAATGGTCTTCATGAATATCATCTTCACCGAATATTTCCTCAATCTTTTTTTTCTTCTTCTTGATTATATCGAGACTAATCTCTTCGTCGCTTAGCTGCATCAGATGTTGAGCTGCCTCCATCTCTATCTCCGTTACCATCTCTTCTTCTCTTCTCATCTTCTCCATAACGACGAAAGAATCTCAAATCAGAAGTTAAATATATCAAGTTATCTTCTGAAAATAGTTCTCTCTTGCAAATATGGTGTTCTGGAGTGTATATATATATATTTGTAGTAAATTTCTTGGATGATTACGTCAATGTTAAGAAAGGTTTTAAAGGTAATAGGAAACTACGACGTTGTTGCTAAGAAATCTCTCTTCCCTTATCATCCTTTTATCTATATTTCGCAAGCTAGTCCCTTTACTTTTGACTTATTCAACAAATCTCCAGCTCATTTTCTAAAATTAGTTTTTTTCAATCATAGATGTGATTGGGTTGTAGAGATTCACTATTGATTATTTATCGTAAAATTGCAACATAAATGTACTTTTTCTTCAGTAAAAAATATGTTGCATGAAAACTATTAAAATAGATATGCCTTCATGATATAGTAATTCATTATTGGCAACCATGTTATCTTAGCAAGGGTTGAGAATGTAAAATATATAAAGTTATGTGGCATGACTATGATCTCAGCAATATGTGGGGGTTAATGCTTAAATAGCAAATAAGGAGTACCAGGTACACTAGGTTGTATTGCTTATTTAGGAAATCGCAAATCTGAACCGTCGAATGAAGGTGAAATAGAATTTTACGACTAAGAACAAAAGTGTTTTTAACTAATTAAGATAATAATTGACAGTTAATAGAATATCCTTTCAGTGGGCCCTACCTATTTTGACTTTTTCCATTGGTCACAAAACGCGTATCTACTCTACACCTTGTTAAAGCTTTTTCTTTTCGCTGACTCGCTTTTACGTATATTTTGTATTGTAGTTATATTTGATTAAATGCACATTTGAGGGATCACGTATTGTGTTAGTTCTAAATTAAAATTGTCTTACATTCTCCACTTATCGTTGAGTTACACTGAAAATGAACAACGTTCTATGACTTGAATGCCTCCAAAAGTTTCCAGTCAAAAAAGTCATATTGACTTTGACTCATTCGTGCTACCGATACGTCGCAGATAGAAGAGAGAACAATTACGTACATGCAACAAGTCCAAAAAAAATTCAGTCACATGCAAACATTTTCTTCTCAACAATTACAAGTAAACTATCCTTTTTTCTCATGAATATGCAGAAGATTTCTCAAGAATATTCAGTGAATTAATTAATAATATAGCAAGAACGGATATAAAACACCTTTTTCTATCTATTAATAATAGCAATCCCAATTAATGTTGAAAGGCTGTATCTTTTCATCTAAAAACTGAAATGTTTTAATTTTTAAAATTGCATCTTTTCATTATAAAATGTTGTATCTTTTCATTATAAAATGTTATATCTTTTCATAAAAAAAAACTGAATTATGTGGGTTGAAGAGTTGTGTCTTTTTAAAAAGAAGTTGCATCTTTTCAATTATATAACTATTTAATTGAAAAATTGTGTCTTTTCAAAGAATAAATTGTATCTTTTGAAATATGTGACTATTAAACTGAATTATATTTATTGTAAGAGTTGTTTTATTCATAATCATTCACATAAAATTGTATTTTTTATGAAATGTTTGCACTCCTTCGAAAACGAAATGTTCGTACCCCTTCGTACACAAGATGTCCGTACCCATTCGGACACGAAATGTTCGCACCTCTTTGGACATGAAATGTTCGCACCCCTTCGTACACGAAATGTTCGCACCCCTTCGGACACGAAATGTTCGCACCCCTTCGGACACGAAATGTTCGCACCCCTTCGGACACGAAATGTTCGCACCCCTTCGGACACGAAATGTTCGCACCCCTTCGGACACGAAATGTTCGCACCCCTTCGGACACGAAATGTTCGTACCCCTTCGGATAAATGGACGTCATGGTTAATATTTTTTAGAATTTATTTTTGTGTGTGTGACAAGTTACATACTAAATTCTAGAATTATAGCTAAGTTGATTGTGAAATTTCTCAATCTAGGATGCCAAAAAGTGTCAACTAAAAAAAGTTTTAAAGTGTTAACCTATTATAAAAATGTTCAATAGCTAGTATTATGAAAGTATATAACTGTTTATTATGAAATGATTTAGAGAAAATGTTTAGTAATCAATTTTCTGAAAATAGACAACTCTTCAATAAATGAAGATGATTTTTTGTGAAAGAGTTTCTAAAAGATCTGTATTTTGAAAGATTTTAATGGCTAAATTTTTGAAAATATACAACTTTTTATTATGAAAAAAATTCTGTGAAAACCTTAGCTATTAAATTAAAAATTAAGAATAAAATATATCGTTAGATTTAGTTTTATTTTTTTATTGTAAAATACTAGAATCATCATCTAAATGAAATGAGTTTGTTGTTGGTTAATATAATTATTAGTGAAGAACCAATGTAATATTTAGTGATGAATCATTGCAACTGTTGTTGATAGTAATATTTGTTGATGAACTATTGTAATTTTTGTTTTTAATCATTACAACTCTTAAATAACTATTGTAATGTTTGGTTATCAGTCATTACAATGTTTGATTTAAACAACAATCACAAATATAGAGATTTACTCTTAAATATTTTGTCAATGGTTTTTAAAGAAACATATATAAACACGAAGAGTTATATTTGTTATTCTTGTATGTTAACATAAGTTTTGAACTTTTGTTGAGAAACTCATAAAAATCTAGAGCATTTATATCTCAATAATAATTCATCGTATATAATATTTAAAGAATCAATAAAAGTTATTATCAATTTCAAAAAGTAAAAATATAATTTATCAATTTAATTAATTTTATTTAATTATTATGTGCATATTATAAATGTTAGTGTTTTATAAGATTTTTTTTGAAAATTTATTCTTATAAACAAAAATGATCATATCTATACAAGTTAACATATATATATTATAAAATTTAATTTGATATATTTTTTATAAATGAGTTTCCGTGCGATATCGCACGGGTTCTTTTCCTAGTATCTACAATACAACAATTAGCAAAAATAACATTATATCTAAGACGTCTTTTAACTTTTTAGTTAAAAATTAAGAAATAATTCCTTAACTGTTCTTAAGAACTTCCGCATAAGAATCCTGCAATAATTTTGTTATAAATCTTTTTTTCTCAATATTTTTGAGTAATATAATAATAATAAAACACAATAACACAAACCTCTCTACTTACCTATGTGGAAAAACGTTTATGTATCAAATCAAAGACAGTCCAAACCACATATCTCGAGGATAGGACCACCTTTAGCCACAAATGGATTGACTCTGATTGACCAGGCAAGAATACTAGTAGGCATTCTATCTTGTTTCCCACGCAACCCTTTAAGGAAAGGATAAAGATGGAGGATGACCCAAAGTGCAACCTTCCAAACAACGGTCCCCACGAGTCATATCCGTTACAGATCGCATCAGAGATTCCAAAAATAACTCCAATCACGTTTATGATGATTAGTGTGGTCGGAGGGATCAAGAGAGAAGTCGATTTGAAGATGTAGAATCTGCTGCTTTTTACGTGACTGTGAAGTTTGTGTTGACACGGGCTAAAACCTTGAGGAGTCCTTGGAAGAGAGCAAAGAGATGAGATGAGATGAAACTGCTCGTTTCTCCATCAATCATCGATCCCTACTTTACCCCCATTGCATCTTTGGTATAGCAATCGACGAGAAAAGCGCCATAACAAGGATACGTGGATAGTTACTAATCTGCAACAGCAACTACAAAGCACAAGAACCCAACAACATATAATCAAGATTTATAGTTTTGGAAAACTTAAGATAGGCATTATTTTTGAATACCAGAGGTTCGGGATCAAAGCCCGTAATCAACCATGTCCGAAACCACATCAACGTATATTAGTTTTGTTCCAAATGTCACTTGGGATTTTTTAATTCAATGGTCAAGATCATTTCCATTTGAGCTATTGACCTTGGTAGGCACTTTGTTTTACCTCATGGACGATGAACATCCAGGTGAGAAGACAAATAGCTGGAAGAGAATAGTAGATGAGGAGAGTGATAGAGGTCCATGGATAAAGAACAGAGTTGATATAAGACAGTCTCTCAAAGCCATTTCAAACCACCTCCACAACCATACCAAATAGGGCAATGTCTGCTCATGAAAATCTCAACAAACCCAAGAGCCCACCTAAGAGCTTGATGAATTTAGCCAGTGCAAACATTTATTTTTATTTCAGCTCCACTTACTTTGGGCCTATCATAGGCCCAGTAACCAAAATTGTAAACATCGTGTCGTTATTTTTTCCAATTTCCGTTTTAGCTTCCAAAAGTAAACGCCATTATTTTAGATAACTTCTCTTTCTCTCTCCCTAAGCTGTTCATCTCCCCCAACCACAACAAACCAAACTAGCTTGGCTTTGGTCTGTCCATGACAAGAGCATCCTGATTAAAGCTATCCCCCTTTGTTTTTTATTTTATTTTGCAAATCGTTTTGTCTGAAAAATATTTTACGGGAAAAAAAAGAAAACTTGGAGAAGGAAGAATGAATGAAAAGGAATAAACAAATTCTAAAGCCTCAAATTTTGGAATATTCCCATTTCATCTTCCTTTGTTCCTTCTGCTATTTCCTTTTTCATTTGTGTCCTCTGTTTCATTTTTTTTTCAATCTCTCTGTTCCTTGTAACAGTAAAGCTTCATCAAAGCTTGAAAGGCTCTTCCTTTCATCGAATTTTAATCGGATTCTTTGTTTTTAATCCTCAAACAATCGAATTTGAATCCTAACTTTGTTGGGTTCTCTTCCGATTGACTCGTATTGATTTTTTAGATCTGGTTCTGAAGTAACAAATCAGCTGCTCTGTTTTTTTATTTATTAAAGTTTCGAAATTTGGGAGGGGTGTTTGTGAATTGTCGTTGCGGCTGTAATGGATTTGGATGATTTCCGGTCGATTATGGACAACGCTGGTGTCGATGTTTGGACATTTATCGACACTGCGATCCTTGTAGCCTCGCTTGATTACGGTCAAGAGCTGAAGCAGAGGAGAGATAACATTGTGGAGCGTCTCTACGCGACCTCCATGGCTAATAAGTGTAGAAACTGCGACTTTGGAGCTGGAGGAAGCGTTGCGGAAGCTGCGGGAACTAGGGTTAATGGGAGGGTTCATGAGGAGACGGAAGAAGAAGAAGAAGTTAATGGTGAAGACGAGGAGGATGATGATGATGTGGATCCGTTTGCTGGTTTGTTTGATGATGATCAGAAGAGTATTCTTGACATCAAGGAGAAGCTTGAAGAACCTGATCTGGTCTTTTTAACAACTTCTCTCTTTCTCGACTCTCAAGATTGATTCTTTATGTGTTGGGTTTCAGTTTTGAATTGGTTTGGTTTCAGACTGAAGAAGCTTTGGTCGAGCTACTTCAGAATCTGGAAGATATGGAGATAACATTCCAAACTCTTCAGGTTAGTGACTTGAAATCACATTCGAATACTAACACATTCGTTGTTTCTTCTAACTGTTGAATGATCTTTTGTTTCAGGAAACTGATATTGGGAGGCATGTGAATAGAGTTCTTAGGAAACATCCATCCAACGAAGTTCGAAGATTAGCTAAACAGCTTGTCAAGTTACCATCACACTCAGAAACACTTTCTCTCAGGAACCACTCTTTGACTTCTAACTCACTTCTACTTTTGTCACTACAGAAAATGGAAAGAAACAGTAGACGAATGGGTCAAACTCAACCGGTCTGATGATCTCCAACCTCCTAATTTAATAGGTAAAAGGAACAAAAACAACTCGTAAATTTTCACAACAAGCACCATTCTTCTTATCAAACTCCTCATTGTGTAGCTGATGAGGACTCACCACAGCAGAGAGCTACCCATAACGGTAATCGCCAACAGGTAACTAAAACCAAAACCCTTTTCGTTTCTTTTTGGTTTATCATTGAGCTTCAACTGTTCTCTTCTCTTTGGCAGGTTCCTGATTTTGGGTATTCACCGGTTCCACATACACAGAGTAAGTTACTGAACATGAATTCTCATACATTTTGTAATCCATAAAGCTTACTTCGTTTCCGGTTTTTGAACAGATGGGTTTTCAAGTTCAAGCAGGCATAGTAACGTTACTGAGCCAGAGAGAAGACCAAGACCTGTTGCTCCTCCTCCTCCTAGGAGAGAATCTCCTTCTCCAGCTAAACCTTCTCGCCCTTCTCCTTCTCAACAACCCATTCAGGTACATTCCCAAACTGGTTTCCTAATATCATTTGTTCAAGTCCTCTAATGTTTATGCCAGTTTGGTTTTGGGAACTACAGAGGGAGAAGGAGCATAAAGAGATTGATTTCGACTCAGCTCGGAAAAGACTAAAACAAAACTACAGAGAAGCTGAGAATGGTTTTGAAACTCGGATCAATCTTGATGTCTACTACTACATTGGATTGTTTCATGAACTGACTGTGGGTTGTTATGTTTTGAATGGCAGCTAAAAAGCAAAGGACTATACAGGTGATGGACATTCATGAGATCCCTAAACCTAAGAAAGGTGGATTCTTTCCAAGAAAAGGAGGCAGTTCTCAAGGAGGTGCTAGACACTGGTAGATTGAATGAAGAAGATGATGATGAGAGTTTAGTGAAACAAGAAGAGAAACATAAAAGACAGAGAACAAAGCTCTGTGTTTTTGAGACAGACAAGAAGATGACAGTGAAATCTGAAAAAAATGTTTCAAGAATTTGGAATTAAGTTGGTGGGTACGCTTGTTTTCCATTTTGTTGTTACTACTTTATATATTTTTATTTGCTGATAAAGAACATAATTTTCTTGGAGGATTTTATGTATAATATATTCTGAAAATCAAGTTTACCATATTTGTGTTTCACACAAATGATGATTGTATTTAGTTCTTTTCTTAAGAATTGATTATTTTGCTTAATGCCAATTTATATCTAAAATATTTTTGACATTTTTAGTGTTTGTTTTTGTGCAGATTCACGATTTGCTGGCAATCTTTTTATTCAATTACTGTCAATGTAAATACAATGTCTAATAAACGGGTCAATGTAAATAGAAATGTAATCTTTGTCGACCTTATCTTTTATTTTGAGTGTTGAGAAAAAATCGTTTCAGATTTAATAAATCGAAACACACAAAAAAACACGTTTTCCATTTTCTTTTGACTTTATGCTATAGCCTTCAGACACGTAGTGATGAGTGAGACACATTTTTTTTTGACCGAATAATTGTGGAGAGTGGATAAGCCTGCCCTGTATAACAATGGTTTATGTCATTTAAACGTGGGATTGATAATGACTAATATTGGCATACTTTAAGGGAACAAGACAAAAATACAATTGAATAATTAGATTAATCTCTTTTGTTTATCTTATTTTTAAGTGTCCACTGAGAAGACTCAAGTGGCAAAGATAATCCACCAAGCAACTCCACATGTACGCCACAATTTATTTGAAACTATTAGAGTAAATACTAATTTTAATTAGGGTTCGTTGACGTGTTTAACACCTACTTATCAATATTATATACTTCATGGATACCACGTGATGATTAAATTAAGAAAATCTAAAGATAAACCACCAACTAATGCAAGCAACTGTGTATTATAGATAATGGAATCTTCATGGACACTAAACTACAATTTTTAGTTTGAATCAATCTCACTTCTCTTGTTTTAACTATTCATACAAGACAATGAAACTGCTCTGACTTCTCTCTAGAGAGCATCAGAAGTGAATAGCGCTGTTCCGGCCGGCGGAGTGGGTTTCCACAACCACTGTCGGTCCGGTTTATGTCTTTTGTTTTGTTTGTTTGTTGTTTTAGTTTGTTTCCTCTTCCAGCATAGGTGAAGATCTTATCTCCTTTGGCTGGCTTTTGTCTCTGGCGTCGTCACCTTATCCTCCGGTGAAGGCGGCCGGCTTATGCTTCCGACTAAGACCTTTCTCATTTGGGTGTAGTTCGGCTTTCTTAATCTGTTTCGGTGGTGAAGGATATGTGGAGAAGTGTCGAGATTTCTTAAATCTCGTAATGGTTTGTATGATTCTAATAGTTTTGTATGCTGGATTCGGTTCTTCGGATGAGATCTCGACCTTCGTTGATTGAAGCTCTCTGTCGAAGGGATCCAGATGGCAAAGAAGTAAGAGATGTTCGTGGGGTTAAATTCGTCCGTGGTGGATCGCGGTGGCTCTGGATGAGATCTCGAGACAGTCTCGATGACGCTCTCCGGAGAGCTCTCCGGAGAAGAAGCTCGATTCACCGGTGGTGACTCGGTGGGAGCCAAGACGTGGCGCGTGTCTCCTTGGTGTTCAGGATTGTGACACGTCTCTATCCCATGCAAAGCTGTCGGCGAGTGGTTTGGTTTGTCTCCCTGGATGGGCTGATGGCCCATTGGTATTAGTATGTAGGCCTTTGTGTTTGGGCTTTATGTTTTAGTTTGAAAAGTAGTTGGGCTCTGCCCTTGGTCTTTGACTTATAATAAAAATCAGATGGCAAAAAAAAAAAAAAAAAGTTTGAATCAATCTGACCTTATTTCCCCTTAACAGGGTTCGGTTTACCATAGACCAAACCTCAAACCGGCTTTCACAAACTCGGCAAACCATTTTTCACTACAAACACTCCTGCACTCACTGGACTTCTGAATCTTTAACAAAAGAATAAGTCTTCGAAGGCTTTGGCTTCCTTATGTTGTTCACAAGCTTTCTCTCCACTGGTTGCTCCATCTTAACCTCCCCATTGCTTTTGTAATACGAATCAAGAATCTGCAGTAACGAGCTATCTTTATCATTTTCATTCATCACATGCTTCTTCTTCTTCGGGATGTCTCTCTCTGAACCAGAATCTTCGTCATCCGAGAGAGATGGTTCATACACTGGAAGCTTTCTTGTCATCGGTTGGTTACTCGTTGCTTCAGAAACTGGACCTAGCTCTTCGAATGATGAGTCTGACTCATCTTCTTTTGTGGACTTACCACTTGTTGAAGGAAAAATGTATCCAGATGATATTTTCACTTCAGGCATTACTTGTATCAGCGACTGTAGATTCTTGTAACCGAGCTTCTCAACAGCTAAATGGTATCCGTACTCCTCTAAGAAGTCTTTCCTGAAACGAATCAAGCTGTACCCTTCAGGGCTTTTCTCTGTTATTTTCTTTATCAGCTTCTGGCAATCAGCAATAGCATTGGTTTTGTAACCAACGGAAACTCCAGCATGAGCAACGTTCTTGAACCTTTTCTCACCGTCTTGTGATTTTGCACAATCAGAGAATATTGAGCTCAAACCGTTTGAAGCATGGCCGTGGCTAGTGCTAGAGTCTTTGATAATGCTGAATGGTATGGAAGAAGAGGGGTTTTCTTGGATCCATTTCTTATGTGATATTAATAAGGTAACTAAATGAAGCATGCTTGATTCATCGAGCTGTTTAAGGCACGAAGGCCCTTCCCTCTGCAGATTTTTAGCCATCATTTCCCTGACAGGTTGAAAAAAGAACATAACGTTAGCCAATTACTCTTCCCTGAAAGAAAACAATGGCTAATGCAAGAACCAATTGTAACTCTTCTATACTGAAAAATAGTTTTACACAGTAATCAATATCTGGTTCACAGTCTTTCTAAATCAAAAGGAAGAATGTGTAAACACCTTGTCCTCGAGTGAGAAACAATAATGAAGCCTCTTGGAGAATGAATGAAAGATTCAACATCGCTCCAGGAAGATTCGTTTTCGAAAATGTCATGTACTTGGACCAGCTTCTGAGTCCCACTCGAGTCCCCTGTGTTTCTTCCCCAGAACTTGAAACTCTTCAGAAGTTGACTGATAAAGCCTGGACTTGCATTTTTAACACTATTGCTTACTTTATCAGTTCCTGTATTCACATCCTCTGCAGATTCACCGGCAAAGGAAGGTGGGATTTGGGACATGGAATCAGTTCCCTGACTTGATGATTTTAAGTCCTTATCCTCAGCCTTGCCATCACTCACAACCTCTTCGTTCTTGTCTCCACTTACAGAAGCACTTTTATTTTCTGGGAGATGCTCTGATTCCATCTCAGGTGAACCAGACCATAATCTTTTTAGCTTCTGAAAAAACCCATCTTCCATGGAATCTTCACTTCCCGCTACAAGAGAGACTTGATTCGTCTCCACAGCTTTATCATTTGACTTACTGTCCTTCTGGCTGACCAGAATAGACTCTTGAGAACTCTCTGGCGCTCTCTCCTTGACATGTTTATCATTCTCCTTTACGTTTTCCTGCTTCTTTCCAAGTGAGCTATCTCTTCCTTTTCTTTCAGCAGCAAGTTCTACATCATTCACTAATTTTGGAGTTGAAGCATTAGCAGATACCTTCTCTTTAATCTTCTCATCAATAACAGAAGACAAGCCAGGACTGGAATCAATCCGCTTAGGAATTGCCTTCTCAGTGACAGCACGAACAATGAACAAACCATCACTTGCTCTATTAACCTGAAAGACATCAGGCATAGATTGCAGAAACCGAGCAAAAGACTTATGTCCATAGAACTCTTTATCTATCGCCACATTGCTCTTACTCAGCTCAGAACGTAGTTCAGAAACAGATACCCCCTTGGGATAAACGCTCAGCACCATACGAATCTTATCAACAACTTCTTTTGGGACAAGACAAGCTTCAGTTTTCACAACAGACGACTGCTCAGTGGAAGTAGTTGCAAACGGGTCAAGAAGAGGAACTCTATAGTGACCATACCAAGAGTTATAAGGACCATCAGGAGGCTGGTTAAAGTACTTACCAATAACATTATCTCCTTTAATCAAACCCTCCCAATCCCACATAATCGAAGCAGCACTACATAAAACACCAGGAGCAGAGGATTTACTCGAAAGCAAAACGTTGTAGTTGCTCATCCTCAATCTATGTAACACACTAGCAAACGCCTCGTCGTTAGAGATTAGAAAGACGTGAGCTGGAGGTGGATTCTGAGAAACCCAACACATAAGATCTGTAATCAGAGACTTATCCGCACTGTTCTTACCACCTGGAGAGAGAAAATCGAGTAAAAAAGGTTAAAGCTTTTTCTTTGAAAGATTCTCGAAAAAGATGAATCCAACCTTGAGGGACATGGGTGAGAGTGATTCCTGTAGAGGAGAGAGCTTCTTGGTTTGATCTGGGGAGGTGGAGAACGTCTCCGAAGGCAGTGATTGTGATCGGACCTTTGATTCCGCTGTTTCTGATAGCTCCGGTGATGGTATGAGCTAGCTTGAAGACGTTGGCAGTCGCCGGGAGGTTGCATTTATCGAAGTCCCACCAGACGGCGACTCTAACGGAACGGGAATCTTCGTCGTGTTGGTGACGCCTGGAGGAAGAGAGGTTGGATCCGGAGGCGGAGCTAGTGTTGGTGGAAAATGAATTAGTGACGAAAACGGAGATCGGTCGACGGGGAGGAAGAAGAGAGAGACGAAAGAGGAGAGATTTTGATGGTAGAGATCGAAATTTCATGGTCGGAGAAGAGGTTAAAGCTCTCCGGTGTGATTAAATCGGAAGTTAGCTGAGGGTTTTAGGAGTGAAGGAGACGAAGAAAGGAAGGGAATGCTTAAACCCTATTTTCTATCCGTCGTAAACCAATATCGAATCGCAATTGAAAACGTTAACCGAACAAAACCGAATTTAACCTAAACCGAATTTAAACTAAACCGAACCTATTCTAATTTGATAAGATGTAATTAGGGTTGGGAAACATTCATTGTAATCAGAGCGATAGAAAGGATGGTGACGAAGGAACAGGTCGAAGCTTCGCTGACTTCGAAACTCAAGCCTATTCATCTCGTGAGTTTTCTACTCTCTTTGATTGGTTCTTCTTTGGTTTTGTCTGTGAATATATATGTATGTTCTGCTTTTTTTCTATGAACTTGTAATAATTGGATCCGAAGTATGGTCTTAGTTCTATGTTGCCTCTCGTTTTTTATAATTCATGGTGGTAGTATTACGTATAGTATTTCTCAGCGTCTTGAGATGGTTTTCTGCTATGAAACATAGATAAAAACGTGTTTGTTTGCGTAGTTAGAAATAATTTGATATGAACTCAGGATCTGACAATGGAGAGTGTAATTTGTGAAGAACTTAGGTGCTGAGTGTTTTGTGTATGTGATTAATTGTGGATTAGTTTCTTCTTCGCCTTACAACGTGTTTAGATTGAAGTCGACTATTATTAAAATTAATGTGTGGAGATTTATCTTCTTTTGAAGTTTTTTTAACTGATATTATCTCATTTTATTGTGTACCAGGAGGTCACTGACATATCTGGAGGGTAAGTATAGGATTCTAAGTATCAAACATCTTTAATTCTCTAGCTTAAGTATTAAATCTCTTGTTCTTAATCTTAAGCTAAATGTTTCTTGCAGTTGCGGTTCGAGTTTTGAAGTGGAGGTTGTCTCTGAACAATTCGAAGGGAAGAGATTGCTTGAAAGGCACCGTATGGTGAATGCTGCGCTTGAAGAAGAAATGAAAGAGATTCATGCTCTTTCTATTAAAAAAGCTCAGACTCCACAACAATGGAAGCCGTCACAAGACTCTGCTACTCAAGCCAAAGACGCTTGAAACTATGTTCTCAAGGCCTTGTGTTGTGAGAAAAGACCAGAGCTTGACTATGTTTGATACTTTTGTGGTTACTTGCAAATCTGATTTGGTTTGTCACAATCCAAATAACAAGCTGGTTTTTATTAATTTTATGCGAGTTTCAGTTTAGTTTTCTTTTAAACGGTTTCAGTTGGGCTTGGATCAGTCTAGGAGTACTACTGGACATCCATTGCTTCAGTTTATTAATATCATGCGGTGGCTATTTTGGCCCAAAGCTCATCGGTGACGAAGACATTAGGTTCTTTGGAACATTCGTTAGACATTACAAATGTGTATACATTAAAGTTAGTCTATAGAGAAAGTCGGCGATTGTCAGACAACTACTGGGGTTGTTAAATCGATTTTATTTCAAAGTAGTTGGGGTGATTTCGTTGGACCGACCATTTGAAGTATTTCAAATGATGGGGACAAAATATAATTATAACTCGGTAAGAAGACAAGCAGATTGTGATGTTTTAGACATTTTGTGATTAGGAAAGAAATAATATTCGAAAGTTCCAAAAGCCCAACCAATAATATACGCATTTCCACCAATAAAAACTATGGCTAAGCTAGTCCCAAACGTAGCAATCAAGGTGAAACGCCGTGGACGGTGCCTCCACCGCAGTGGAACGTAGAAAAAAAATCAGTTTGGTGAATTTCCATTGTAAACATTCGTTATCGTTTACTAGACAATTTGGTACAAAAACTGTGTCTCACACAAATAAAAGATTGTTCTCAATGACGAACAAAAAATATCAAAACATCGACCAAATAGAATACGATATATTTTTTTGCTTAATAAGGACAAAAAAACCAGCATCATCACAAAGCATCCTAAAGAGAAAATAATAAACAGAAGGTAAAACTAAAGTACAAAGAGACTCAAGAGAAGGTTTTAAAGTAGACCCAAGAAAACAACAACCACATCACAACAGATAGTTTCACTTCCCATCTCAACTTAGGGAAATAGATTTGTAAACAACACTGACCACCATGAACGAGAGACAAGAAACCACTTAGAAGCATTTCCTGTGTACAATAGACGGACCAGACTCATCGTACTCTCCCTTCGAGATCCACATCTGTTTCATACACACAAAGCAAAACATGTTTCAATAACAAGGCTTTTATAAAACAAGCGAGAACGTTTAGTTTTTATTACCTGTTGGAAAGTGCTGAGGGAAGCAAGGATAGATCCTCCAATCCAGACACTGTACTTTCTCTCAGGCGGTGCGACCACCTTGATCTTCATGCTGCTAGGTGCGAGTGCAGTGATCTCTTTACTCATACGGTCAGCGATTCCTGGGAACATGGTTGAACCACCACTGAGGACGATGTTTCCATATAGATCCTTCCTGATATCCACATCGCACTTCATGATTGAGTTGTAAGTTGTTTCATGGATTCCAGGGGCTTCCATTCCGATGAGTGATGGCTGGAAGAGTACTTCAGGGCAACGGAATCTTTCAGCTCCAATGGTGATGACTTGTCCATCAGGTAGCTCGTAGTTCTTCTCCACTGAAGAACTGCTCTTAGCTGTCTCCAGCTCTTGCTCGAAGTCAAGTGCGACATAAGCAAGCTTCTCTTTAATGTCACGGACGATTTCTCGCTCAGCAGTAGTGGTGAACATGTAACCTCTCTCGGTGAGAATCTTCATTAGAGAATCTGTGAGATCCCTACCCGCAAGATCGAGACGGAGGATAGCATGAGGAAGAGCATAACCCTCGTAGATTGGCACAGTGTGAGACACACCATCACCAGAGTCGAGCACAATACCTATTCAAAACATCAAAACAGAAATTAAGCAATTATAATACGAGTGGGATATTCAGATTTACATGTTTAAAGTTGAACACTAACCGGTAGTACGCCCACTGGCATAGAGAGAAAGAACGGCCTGAATAGCAACATACATGGCAGGGACATTGAACGTCTCGAACATGATTTGAGTCATCTTCTCCCTGTTGGCTTTAGGGTTAAGAGGCGCCTCAGTGAGAAGAACTGGGTGCTCTTCAGGGGCTACACGGAGCTCGTTGTAGAAAGTGTGATGCCAGATCTTTTCCATGTCATCCCAGTTGCTCACAATACCATGCTCGATCGGATACTTCAAAGTAAGAATACCTCTCTTAGACTGAGCTTCATCACCAACGTAAGCATCTTTCTGACCCATCCCAACCATGACACCAGTGTGCCTGGGACGACCGACAATACTTGGGAAAACAGCCCTGGGGGCATCGTCACCAGCAAAACCAGCCTGTGAATATAATATAAAACCATGATCAGAGATTTACAAACAAAAAGACGCTTAGCTATATAAACAATGCATTCTTAACTCACCTTCACCATTCCAGTTCCATTGTCACAGACAAGGGGCTGAATGTCCTCACCATCGGCCATTTTTCACTAAACTACACATAATGAAACAAGACAATCATATAAGCTCAAGAAGTAAATGTTATTTCCTATGAGCTAATCCGTTTTTTTTTTGTCAAACAACAACACTGAATACATGCCTAAGAATCACATCAAACCAACAACAACACTGAATATTCACGATTGATCAAATCAAGCATGGAGTTTAGTGAACTTCATAGATCTCAAAAAGTGTCAAAGTACACTGATAGACATCGAACATGTCACAGATCGAAGTATAAAACTAGATCAATCGACGATACAACTAAATCCACAGATCTAACGTATAAACCATAAGAAATCAACGATTGATTAACATAGATCCAGCCAGCACCGATTGAATCAACATCAAACAACGATACGAACATTTTTCTCATAAAACTCAACGCATGCTCGACAGATCTATCAAATCAGCATCGCAAACCAGCAATAACCAAAACGAAATCGATCGATGAATGGAAAAAAAGCAGATCTAAGCTCACCTTAAACGAAGAAGATGATAAGACGATTCGAGAAAAAGAAGCAGAAACAACAGCGGCCAGAAGCTAGTGAGTAAAGTGAAGGGTGCGATATATATGTGCTAATATATAGCTAGGATTTTCCCTTCCTTTCACTCTTTCATTTTTTTATTCATTTTTTTATTATGCTCGAAATTAAATTAAGAAAAAAATAAGCTACGCTGACCTGGCTTGACGCTTGTTTCAGCTAACCGACGCCTAAACGTCACCGTTAGATTGTTTAAACTTCGATCTCAGCCGTTGATTTGCGATTCACTTCAAATAAATTAGCTCACGAGCCGTGCCTGATCGTTATGGCTTGGCTAGGCTCAGCTGTTGTGGTTCGGACAGCGTTCAAATTTTATTCTCGATGATTGCATAAACTTAAGTAATAATTTAAATTTAAATATTGCTGACAAACAGACCTATGTGGTTTTTCCCGTGACTGTTTTTGAGTATCTATCGAATTTTAAATTTGTTAGTATCATTTATGTTTATTTTATTAAGCTTTCCTCTTTGAATAGGATTGTAGTATCAAATGTGGCATGAAGCTAGGCTATAAGTAAAGAGAGGTGCCAAAATATGACGGAAGCTTTTTACAAGTGTTGCATTTGAATGTTGTATACTCATGTGAGAAGGCAAGGGTCACACCATTGTGTGGATCTATGAGGAATTTGTTAGCAGTATAGTTTCACACCATGTCCTATCTACATATACTATTTACCTATTTGGTAGACATGTTCAAAATTAAGTTAGTTCAATATTCCAGATTCTAATCAGCTTTTGGAATCATTTAAATTTACAAGAAAACTAATCTTTTTGAAAATAAAGTTCATGCCCCATGTTGGAAGCCTGTGCTAACCTGCTAAGTGCTTATATATACTTTGCCAATTAAAAAAAGCTGGAAAGTGGTCTCGCTTGGTTGGATGGTTAACACTTTTTTGTCAAATAATCTCACAAAACATATATGTAATTTACTAGCTTTCCCAAAGCCAGTTAAAAATAAATTACTAGCTGTTTTAAAAAGAGTTGTGAGAAAGTAAACTCTAAGGAAAGCCAAAGCTATAATCATTTGTAAGTTGTATTCCAAGGAAAGATAAATTGAGCGACCACTCTTCCCACTTCCACTTTTACAGTGATTGCATATTTTGAACTGCATCTTATTCTTATCTGTATATAGACATGAAAAGATCTCATTTAATCTAGTTTTGTTTTTTGACCAAAAAAAATATCTAGCTTTGTTTTTGATGGGTTCGTCAAAATAGATGGGCCAGATTAATGGACTTAAAGAAGATCAATAATATACATTTAGAATTAGATATCTAGCTGGTTTGGCCCATGTAGAAACAAAAAGACCCGATGATCCATCTAGCTTCGCGAGTTATCGCATCCAACTTGCCAACTCATAGCTATTTGCTAAGTAGTGTCGAAGTGGTTTAACCAGAGAATAAATATAAAATAGAGACCCTCCCTCTCCATGGCAGGGTACACCGCACGTGGACAGGGGTACACACGCATGCATGAACACATCACATGCTGCATATCCGTCGTAATATACACTCTAGCATTTGTCACATCGTGTAAACCAAACTTGCTTATTAATTTATTCATTGGCACACGCATGCTCTGATTAATATAGCATTGCAGCTCACCAAGTTCTAGTATCTCTTACAACAAGACGTCCAAATCCAATACAAAACAAGATATATAAGCCATGTACCGATGTACTAGTAAGTAGTGATATTTTATACATTCTTGCAAGAACAGGGTGGTGAGTTACTGGAGTTATGTAAGAAAAGAAAAAGTTCATGTCGGGAAGTCTTTGGTCTAAACAGAAAAACATATTTTTACAGTTTGTGGACTCTCTTTATTTTACCTTTTAACTAATCCTAGGCTCACGCCTAGATAACTTTGAGTGACCTAAAATCATAATCGTGACAAGAAGCTAAGTTTGGGTCAAGGGACCTTAATGTTCATGAAAAGTATATATCATCACATGGAAGTCCAATAAAGTTATTCAGAGTTTCGATGAGTTGCAAAGGTGATTATACAATTTGATTATTTAAAAATTAACGCAGAACAATGCACGAACCAATAATAGTTCAATAACCCCAAAAAAACGTTCAAAGAACATCTAAAAAATCTAAGGAGATATCACATCAAATCCTCCAATAAGAATCTGGATCGGTTGCTCCATCGCATTCAGAATGACACCTCAATGACATTATTCACTACAATTAAACAAAAAGGATAGTTCCAAAGTAATCAATTACTATATGTATATAAGTCCAATCTTAATCACACGTAACATTTAGTTTTAATTGCTATATTCTGTTAGAAACTGACCATTCTTTGACGCACGAACACAGATTATTAGCACTTGTCCAGAAGTCCATTGTATGATTTTATATATTTTGAGTTTTGACTTATATACCAGTATCCCACGCATATTGTGTAGTATTGTGGTTTAAATTCCAGTTTCCTCTTTAGGGTATATGCCGTATATAAATATATAGAAGACACGTACGTACCGTACTTCTTTTTTTTTTGATCAACTGTATTTACTTCTTTCGATCCTGTTTTAATTGATTAAAATTTCTTATAATATTTTTCGAAAAATATACGGAAGAAGAATATAAATAAACACTGTATGCGATTCATAATTAACGTTTAATTTGAGATTTAATTGTTGGCTTCCCAAAATTATCATTCGGAATAGTATAAAAAATCATTCTACCTAACGAGTCGGCGATCACGTAACCTATATTGAGTGGGTCATGAGACAGTGTACCATCATCAATCCGGACTAATTCATGACTATGACATTGTATACGAGTCGTATGAGAACGAACTTTCCTTATATGAAGATCAAAAGGAGCATAATAATTGTTTATTTAGATAAAACCATTGTCTCTAATCCTTTACACTTACGTACGTGCAATAACTCAATGGATCTAACAAGTTCCAATATCAGAAAATAAAAATATGATCTATCCGCAGCATTTCGAGAAATAAATCAAATTAGTATTCTATTTACATAAGTTTTAACCCACAAAAAAACTCACAGAAATATAAAAGGGAGAATGATAAATCAAATCTTTTGAGCTTCAAGGAGAAGGAGTAGTACTACTTAAACCGATGTCATTGTGTTTTCTGGAAGGACCAGAAGCTGGAACCGGAAAGTGACGTGGCAAGAACCCCAAAAACTGTACACTTTTGTGGTCTTGTACTTGACGATTGTGATGATGAGGTGGTGAAACTACGTCGGGTTGTTTGGGTGGTGAACTCGTGTAGAACATGTTCGTGGTTCTAGCTCCACTGCAGCAACTCAAAATAACAAGAAGAAGACCGAGAATAAGGATTGTTCTCCTGAGTTGGTTGGTTCTTGATCTTCGGTTTGGAGAAGACATTTGATGATTTGAAGATTGGAGGAGACGAGGAGAGAAAATGAGAGCGAGATATTTTGTTTGTTTGAAGGGTTTTTAGCTGGAATTATTTAATATTTAAAGGCCTTTTTTTGTTATGGGTGATGGAATGAAAAAGAGGAGGTTGTCAATTGTTGACAACAAGAAAGATGGGTACATCAAGAGAGTTAGATGTGATTGAAAGATGTTGACTTGTGGTTCTATTCGTATGTTTTTGTTTATTTATTTGCTTATGGTTCAATTCGTATGTTCTTTTCTTTTGCTTAGGGTTCTGTTCGTGCGTATGTTTATTTTTATTTAAGGAAACTACAAGACCTAAATCCAAATTAATCATGGTTTTTAAGTAAGAAACCTCACTAATCTAAACAGTCTATTAGGTTTAGTGTTTTTTTTATAGCTGTTTTTATTAGGTTAACGGGTAATAACCATATAGTTCTGAAGTTTCTAATTTTCTTTTAGAAACAAAAACATTTTCCATTTGTTTTTTTCTGTCATTATTGTTTTTATATGTTACAGTAAGTTATATATTATCACATGGCGACAAAGAGAGAAGAAAATGACATTAAAAATAATTAGTGGTGGGTCAAGTCAAGGCAAAGCTTTTTCACTTCACATCGTCCTAAAAATTATATTCATTGCTTTAATCCGATATTGTAGTTAACGATCTCTTACTTTAGTTTATCTAGCCAACCACACATTTGCATTTAGCGTAGATACTTTTGTTATATAGATTATAGATTGACATTTTACATAAAAACAAGTTCGAGTTAAAACATGACGTGTTTATAACCTCAATATACAACTAGTCCATTACTATACCATAAGACACGGGACAACCAATATACAGTATTCGACGTTTCTGCCACAGTAATGAACATTGTTCCTCAATGTAATCTACGTAGAGCCCGTAGGTTTTACCAAATAATGCGAACCTAATGAGTTGTATCCTCTTTTGCGGCATAAATACTTAAGTGGAATGACCTTTTATTACCGACAAGATGTTAGAAGAGCAGAAGGAAACTGAAAATAGAAGGCAACAAACAGTAGTTATGTCAGAAGAACAACAAATATATTAAAAAAAAAACTTGTCCTATCCAAGTTCCTTTATAGCATTACTGTGTATCCACACTGTCGAATTCTACTGTTACAACCCTCAACGTCCTTTCACACGTTTTCTTCAATGCATCACTCTCACTGAAGTTTTTTCTTTTGTTGGTATCTACCCTATGCTCAATATATGTAACCAAATGAAATTCTATATAATGTGGTGTTGGGCCTTGAACGTTTTCAATCTACTCATTTAAAACATCCATTTTCTCCTTGGTTCAGTTAAACAAAATCAACGTTATGTTATTTTTAGTCCTTTAAATCAAATCTCTAATGGGCCGGATTAAATAGCCCACTAATTATATTTTTCTTTTCTCTTCACCCTTTTGTCAATTTGTGTTAGCTTCCATGTACACTAATGTCAACAAGTTGTAAACATTCCAAGTTGGTACCCAAGAGAAGAGACATCATCACCTTAGTGTGATTTAGATACATTTCTACGATTGGTGAATACATCAAGTCCACTATATATGATAATTTTCTAATTATTAATCATTAATAGCCCTTTTTAAAACATTGAGATGTTTATATTTGCCGATAATCTTTTCAACATTTTATGTGAGAAATAAAACAATAAAATACATATGAGTTAAATAACTTAATTTTTTTTATTGATATACAAATAAACTTTTGTAATAAAAAAATTTGTTTCCTTGGTAATTGTTTTGTAGTATATCAGAAACAGAAGTATACAATGTGTTTTAACTTTTAACTTTAAAACAAGGACAATTCTGTTGCCTACCATTAATGTTTGAATGTGTCAAAAGGCTTAAAAATAATTAAAAACCCGTAAAAAAATGGAAAACGCAAAGCAAGAACCCAAATAACACTTCACCCCCAGATGATGCGCACATCAGTTTCAATGCCCACACGCGGTGCACATTAGCCCCAACCAATCCAAACCCATCTCCGGCGGCGACTCTTCGTCGTCAAACCACCATGGCCACGTGGAACTCCTCCTCCTCCTCTCCAGCAGCGTCTCCTCACCGTCTCGTCTCATATAGGAGAAGAACCAAAGCTTCACCACCGAGACGACCTTCCTCCGAATCTCCACCGAGGAAGATGAGATCAATCGCCGATATAATGGCGAAAGCTTCACCCGTTGTTGAACAGGAGCAAGACGACAGCTTCGGTGACGTCACCTGCGAGAAATGCGATTCGGGAGAAAGTGACGATGAGCTTCTTTTATGTGATAAATGCGATAAAGGGTTTCACATGAAATGTCTCCGACCGATCTTGGTTCGTGTCCCGGTCGGACCATGGGTCTGTGTCGATTGTTCCGACCAACGACCTGTAAGAAGTAGGGATCTTTGTTTTCTGTTAAAGTTTCTAACTTTCGTATTTTATTTTATTCAGTTTTTGATCTTTGAATGTTTTAGGGTTGTCTCAGAAGAAGATTATGCATTTCTTTCGTATTGAAAAGCAAATTGATCAAACTGAGAAATCACTACTGAGTCAAGGTATGATTTTTATTATTGTCTTTCGTGATCATTGTTGTTGTCTAAAATAAGAATCTTGACTTGATTAACAGCTTAATGAGTATGAAAGAGCTTAACTTTAGCCTATGATGTTCTTGAAAATCTTAATTAGTCTGTTGCACCTCATGGTGCATTATGGTTTAGGGTCAATACTTAATAAGCAACATTGATGGGAATTACTAATACATGTTATACATAGATGCTTCATTGATTACTGACTTTATTTCTTTGTTTTGAAGAAGATACTAGAAAGCACCGGAGACGATCTTGCTCTTTGACTGTGAAGAAGAGGAGGAGAAAGCTACTACCTATGGTTCCATCGGAAGATCTTGATCAGAGGCTTGCACAAATGGGCACACTTGCATCTGCTTTAACAGCATTGGGTATCAAATACAGTGATGACTTAACTTATGTTCCAGGAATGGCTCCTCGGTCTGCAAATCGATCCAAGTTCGAGAAAGGTGGAATGCAGGTAAAAGAAGAAAGACAAGACAATCTTTCAGCCCTTTTCGTTAACTCTCTTACTTTAACGTACATCCCTTCGTTGTTTGTTTTTTATTTTTGTGCAGGTGCTTTCGAAAGAAGATTTAGAGACATTGGAACTATGTCGAGCTATGTATAGACGAGGAGAGTGCCCTCCTCTTGTTGTGGTATTCGATCCACTTGAAGGGTATCTCTAGATTTATTCGATCAAACCTTCCCTTAATGACATAGCGGAGTTATAAACATGTCTTTTCTTTGTATCCGTGTAATACAGTTACACAGTTGAAGCAGATGGTCCAATTAAGGACTTAACATTCATAGCTGAATATACAGGGGATGTTGATTACTTAAAGAACCGTGAAAATGACGATTGTGACAGCATCATGACTCTTCTTCTGTCTGAAGATCCATCGAAAACTCTTGTTATCTGTCCTGACAAGTATGGAAACATATCTCGCTTCATCAGTGGCATCAACAATCACAATAGGTAAACCAAGAGTTAATATCTTTATACAACCTTTGGGATTCATCATCATCATCATCATCACATCACTTGATGGTTTGCAGGTTTGGTAAGAAGAAGCAGAACTGTAAATGCGTGAGGTATAGCGTGAATGGCGAGTGTCGTGTTCTTCTAGTGGCTACACGCGATATAGCTAAAGGGGAGAGGCTCTATTATGACTACAATGGTTATGAGCATGAGTATCCGACTCACCTTTTCCTCTGAAAGCTTTCACTTCAAAGAGTTTCACAAGAGTCTCTGGATCAATTGGTCTTTTATTTTGTTGCCATTTATAGGTCAAGATTAGAATACGTAGATCTAAATTACATGGCTTTTAAAGAGGTTATGCATTCTTGATTATGAAGTTAGTTATAGACTAATTAAAACTTCTTTGCAGTACTTTTTATAACTTCAATATTCAATTTTATTTTTCTTTGGATAACTTTGCAAAATAATATTTATTTATTTTATACTTCCTCACTATGAAATTTTCATAATATTGGTTTGTAAAATGTAAAACTAAGCAAAAAAAAAAATCTCTGAAACTTGTAGTTGTAACCTTATAATCCGTCTGCACACATTCATCACTTACCTAGCTAGCTATTAAATCCACTGGGTTGGTCTAAAGACTCTAAACCAAGTGTCTAAGAACGAAATTAGTCAAAAATGGTATGGGTATACTTGATGGCCCAAAGCCCAACCCATTACTAAGTTAGGCTGCTGTGGACTAGTTGGTCATACTTTGGGCAGGTGTATAAAGAAACGAGCTTAGACAATCGAGTCTAGCAACACCTCAACCACCACAACGAGTGCCGTTGAACTAGGGGCAAAATCCCACCTCATGGAGCAGTTTCTCTACCATCCAATAGTAAAAGTTTTTGTAACCCTGACCGTCCACGGATCATAAAACGGGATGTTACATTTTCTCTTCTTGTTTCGACAAGGTTAGGTTAGAGTTCGTGTCCAATCATCTCAGTGTGTGGCCCTATGACTCACCAAAACATTAGAATTATGTGCCTAATGCATGGAAACCTACCCCACGTGCATGTCTTTAGGTGAACCACTTAAAAAGAACCCCCTAACAGAATCAAATCCAAATTGGTTTTACGACTGAAACCTACTATTCTTTGAAATTAAACGGTATTTTTACCTGCCCTTTACCAGTTTTCTGCAACCTACATCTTCCTCCTGACTTTAAAGCCCGACTTTCAAAAAACATTCAAATGATGATGATGATGTCTACTTCGTTGAAAACTTACAACAACATACTCTTCTTTAACGTCAAGCAAAAACCATCACACGCTTCCCCTATCGTCACTAGAAAATTCTCCTCCATACTCACTAGACATGCTAAACTTTGATAGCTAGATTCAATGATAATTAAAAGCAAAAGAAACTGCTTCCTTCTATAGTTTGTAACTTTATTATTTTACCTCAATTAGTCATAAAGATTCTGAAACTTCAATTGATATATAACTAATACAAATGCAAAGGTTTGGATTTCTTTGTTTTAAAATTCTTGACTTGATTCAACCAGACATCGCCCACTCGTCGGCTTGAATAAAGTTACCCACCGAGTACATATCAACATGCTCGTCTGGAATCACACTGCTCCATGGAACCCTTTCCGACCTATCAGCTCCCAGACCCGTATTCTTAGATTCACCGTAATAAAGCGTCTTGAGCGACAAATCCCCGCTCCAAGGTAACCACCCATCAGGTTTAATCAAAGCCTCTAAATTACAACCTATAAACACAGTCCTCGAATAATCTTTCCATGGCCTTCCCAAGTAACTCTTATGCACCTTAGGGTTGGCTTTATACAGCTTCATGTACTCCTCTGTTCCGTTTATCGAACAGTTCAAGAACACGAACCCCGTGGACTGCGCCGGGTCGACTCTTCCTTGGGCAGTGACGGCGTTTTTCTCACCCTTCTCGGGTTTAAGTTGACGCGGCGCGATTAAGATCTCGCAGTCTTGGAAGACAGACGCTGCGTTTCCGAAGATGAAGTCAACGTTTCCTTGGATACGGCATTTGTTGTAAAACTGGCGAAGGCCATGGACATAAAGTGTGTCTTGGTTCCCAAGGAACTCACAGTTCTCGAGCAGAGAAAAATCACTGTCGGATATAAACGCAACCGCTTGGTGAGTGTCTGGTCCCGCCTTGTTCTGGAACGTTATGTCACGTGCCATGAATCCATCCCCTGCCACTCCTATCAAAACCAAACATGTAACAGTATGTTAGAATTTTTTTAAAACAAATAACTCAATTTAATAATAGTTCACATCTTATTGTCCACAATTAAATAAATATTTTACAATGTATTTTACATGAACAATACGTTTATTTAGTCGGGATTATTGGTTCATGTATTTTAATGGATTTAGAAATTTAAACTAAATCAAGTGTTATTAGTTCTATGATTTTGAAATCTATATTAAAATAATGTGTTATTGGTTTCATGATTTATAAATTCTAATTTAAATTATGTGTTATTCAGTTATCTTAATATACTAATGAATTTGATTTTATAATGAAATTGAATGATTTTTATAAAAAAAATACAAATACTCAAACCGAAGAAAAGCGATAGATTTATAAATATTAATTAAAATTCATATGTTATACTTAAAAATCAATATATTTTACATTCATTTTTAAATACTATATAGATTTCAAATTACATAATCGAATGACACCTTCAATAGTGTTCTAAAATCTGGTTTAGGTGGTTATTAGGTGTCAGCCTAAACCGTAAGTCATACCAGAAACGAATTTTATCCAATGATTTCTAAAAAACGGTCTAAACATTTAAAATTTGGTCTATACACCCATCTAAACAATAATCACAAATAAAACACCTAATTACAGCCTAATGATTATTTGAACATTGCCTGTACTTATAATTTTTTTAAGAAAGGCTTACCGACAGTTGCAGTGTTGTACGTGGTGATACCAGGCATACCGGCGTTCAAAGATCCTGTAATGACCGTTTTGCCCATACCGTCTCCTATGAACACAACGTTCTTCTTCTCAAACGGAACCCTAACGGTCTCCTCATACACTCCTTCATTAATCTTTATGACAAACTTACTCACTCCGTTGTTATCAGGCGCCGCGTTAACAGCATCCTGCACCGTCTTGTAACGGCATTTTCCGTTTTTACACACCGTAACGTCTTCTTTTAAACCCGAAGGGAAGCCCAAACTCGGCCCAGTACCCTTCTTAGGCCCAGTCTTATCCCAAAACCCGTCTCTCTCCGTTGCCGGAGGAGTCCACGAGGCGACGTTGTCTCCGTAGTTATCGTACGACACCATCATGCTAAGAGCGTTACTAGTGACGTTAATGAGTCCGTTTAGAAACGACATCGTTTCACCGACTTGGTTCGTGTCGTTGACGTATTTCAGCGCGGACCATGAGTCGTACTGGTAGACTAGAGCCGCGCTCATCCAAGCGCGAGCGTCTTTGATTTTGCCACGTGTCATAGCCTGATCCGTCGATTCGGTGCGGTGCTGGGAGTAAGAGAGTAGCTGGAGGCACGTGTTCGCGGCGTTGGTGCGGTTTAGATTGCCTACGGACGCGTCAAGGATGGACTTCACTTTGGACTGAGCGGTTTTGAGGTTTTGTAATGAGACGGAGATAGCTGAGTGGATGATCTGTGATGGTTTAGGATCCGAAGGGATTTGACCCGGTTTGGATAGGGAAGAGACGCAGAGGTCTGGGTAACGGGTGGCGTTGCATGCGAGAAGGATCTGTGACTGTGAGGCGGGAGGGGGAGGAGTTTGGTGGTGGCGGGAGGAGGAAGATGGAGAGGCGAAGAGGAAGAGAGAGAAGAGAAGGACGAGAATGGATGACGTCATTGAGAGGTTGAGGATGATGATGATGGAGTAGTTTCGAATCAGCCATTAGAGAATGGCGTATATATTTATATGTGTGTATGTGTGTTATGGGAATGAATCATATTGTTTTTCTATTATTGGAAAGAAATATCAGAAAATTAAATATTGATTAGAGTCACACATACCATTAGAGTAGGGGGTTGACCTTCTTTTGATTTGACCATTTTAGAGTCACGGAGCGGATAGAGAATGGAATTTTGTGGTTTAACCTTCTTTTAAATGATGGTTTAATTAGGATGGAAAAGAGATGAAATTATCCGGTTTGGAATCTAGTTATCATCGGTTTTATGTTTATGTCTACAGTTGAGGTCTATTTATCTGATTTTTGGGGTTGGTATGTACTGTTGTTTTTCTAACTTTGAATTGTAGACTAGTTTTAGACATTTTTTATTAGAGTAATAGCATAGTTTTAGTAAATAGACAGTGATCCATTAATATGAAGATATTGGTAACATGCTTTTGATCTAGAAGTATATATTGTGTTCAATTGTTAAATAAGAAAGAAATTACATTAAGTAAATGCTTAAAAGATATGTCATAGCTTAATCTGAAAAGATTGGTAGTATGGTTTTGATCTAGAAAGTATATCTTAAGTAGTATTAAATAAAAAATCTCCATTGACCCTATGTTAAATTAGAAAGAAAGAAATTGAAGGGTTATATCTTACAGATTATTAATGATGCAAATAGAAGAAATATCTAGATAACATTTTCTTTAACACAAACTTATCTAAATGTATTTAATATAGTGTTTTTCATAGATTATATATAAAAACTAAATTTCATCCAACACTACATTATGGATAAGAAGTATAAAGAAAAACTGAAAATACTAATATCTTTGGTTAATAATAACTTAGTAACTAGATGATAACCCGCACGCATGTGCGGGGTGAGGTTTTTATACTAATGTTTGTTGTTAAATGGTTTTAACATTTTGCAATACTACAGTAGTTATCGATTATAAAATGACGAATACAAATGTTGGTATCTTAAATTAATGACGTTTGGGGCCTTGTCGGTTTTGGTTTGATTGAGACGTATTTTCAGATTTTTGTATTATGCTCATAAGTGTCATTCCGGTTTTACTAATTATCGGATTGGATTTGGTTTGGTTACTTTCCAATACAGTTTGGATTGGATTGTAACCAATATCTGAAATCATCCCAAAATATATTTTTTAAACCTCAAAAGTTGACAAAAAAAATTCAAAACATTTAAATTATTCAGAAATCTAACTTAAAATTAGTTAAACTGTTTAAACTAACTAAAAGATATTAAAAAAACAAATAAACAAACCACAAAAATCTTTCGAATACTATAAAATATATAAATTACCTTAACGTATATAAAAATATTAACATATTATACATATTATAGTTCGAATTTTGGTTCGGTTCATATTATAACCAAAACCCAAAGTACTAAGCTAATAAGTCTAGTTCGGATATTTTTATATAACGGATCAGATCCATATTCGGTTTTTCCGGTTCAGATTTAGGTATGTACTTCGGCTTAGGGTAAAAGCCTCAGACCTAATGTATAACTCATTTTAATTATTTTTAAGATTTCATATGCACGAAAAAAAATTAAGTTTTGCGATAAAATGACAAAAGGAGATTAGGTTTTCTGCTCTAGATTTGTCTACTATTAACTCTCCATAAGTGATTTAATTTTCTACCTCTATAAAATTGTGTTATCGTTCTCGTCTCTATTTCATTGATATGAGTTTTGTTTTTCTTTTTAACTTCTTCTTAAATTCGGTAAATTACATAAGTATCAATTTAAAAAAGATGGACATGTGTAAAAATTAGTTCCACTCTAGATACATATCTAAGAATCAAATCTTTGAAGAAAATCATCGGCAAACTCGATTCATAGGTTAGTGTTCAAATCTAATATATCAAGTTGTTATAGAATTTAAGTGCAGACTCAAAATATAAATGTGTCTAGTATATATTCACCAGTTCGGTCTAAAAATCATCTAATTCTAAAACAACAAAAGAAATTACTTATTTGATAAACCTACACTTTTAAGATTTAGTTTCTTAAGAGTATACCGATAAAAATATATATAATACTTTACCATTCTAGTATATATATAAACCATGTATAAACTAAAAACTGTTTGATTTATTAAATAACCTTGTTCTAAAACGCGGCCGCCTAGCCGATTAATCGTCCGGCTAGGCGTGAAACGGTAAGCCACCGCCGCGATTTTGACTAATTCGGTTTAACTAATCGGATCACTAAATAATCGGTCAAATAACCGATTAATCGGTTTTAGATCCGATTTTATTCGATTAAAACCCGATGAATTTTAGCACTTTTTGGCAATCTATGGGCTTTAATATGTTAAAGCCCAATTGCAAGTTATGATATCAGCTATATATGCTTATTTATACATGTCTTCAGCTCCTTCCCTCCTTGGAACTAACCGATGTGGGATATTATATCTGTGTTTCTAAAATTTGTTCTACGTAATTAAAAAGGTTCCCTTGGCGAAGCGAACCTGCCAGCCTTCTACAGCGACAACAGCATCCTTCACCACTAGACCACAACGTAATTTATTATTAACATATAGATTTTCCCCTATTCATACACATAGTTCGTATATATATATATAATATTTTAGATTATCAAATACTTTTGGTATGGAGAGTTTGAAAATATGTATCTTATTTTTGTTGTGTTCTCAAAATCAAATAATATTTTTATTATGTCTCTTATATATAAACATGTATTATGTATATTTTGTATTTTATGAATAAGTAAGATATTATATATATATAAATACGAAAAAATTCCTCCCCGCGTACTCCCCGATTTTTTTCTGCTTTTTCAAAAAATCGCTAGGCCCTGCTACGGCGCACGCGTAGCGCCTAGCGAGTTTCCGAACAAGGTTAAATAATAAACCATAACACTTATAATAAATAGTTTAAATCTCTCACTCTTTCAATTATAATAGCTAAATGGGGTATTATAGAGAAAGAAATATTAGACAAATGATCAAATCTATCATTCTTCGAACAAACTCAAAAGAAAGTGATTGAAATCATGTAATGATAATTCTTTTAAAGCCTTTTAGGAATAAATATAAAGACTAAAATATTTAATCTGAATGAAATAATATATATATATATATATATATATATATATAATGCTTCAAATATTAAAAATTATGTTCATTTAAAAAAATGTATTTCTAGAATTGCCAGGATCAAATAACATATTAAAAACCACATAGTTAAAAATTAATTTGTATACATAAAAGTATATAAATTAGAGTACATTTTGTTAATTTACAATCATGTTTTTGGTAAATAAATCAAAACAATCATTTTATTTACTTTATATGGTATATAATTATACTTTAGTGATATTGACATAGATAATATGTTGTAACAAATATTAAAATCTTAAACATTTTTCACTTAAAACTTTAAATTAACATATTTATATATTTTATATAGTATATAGTTTGATTTAAGTGATATTAATATATATATATATATAATATGAATATCTACTAATGAGACTTCATATTCGTACGGTTTATGATAATTTGTATCTTGCTTGGAAAAAAAACAATGTTAAACCATTGATCATAAAATTTTCAATGTTAGATTTTTACTATTTTTAGTAATTTATGTTCGTTTTAAAAAATTCAAAATATAACATATAAGAAAAAAATTAATTTTTTTATTATATATTTAATGTAATTGTTTAATTTATTTTAATAATTTAAAATTAAACAAAAAAAAAGAGAGGATACAAAAATATGTATATTCATAATCATTAATTGCATATATATGTTAATTATATTAGGTAATTCCGTAGCTTTTATTTAAGGAAATAAAAATATTGCTTTGTACAATATTAATCATTTTAATAGTTAGTCTAATAAAAATTATAGTATATATTTATATGGACCAACTTATTTTTCTAAGGATTCTAAGAATCGTTCTGGTAATGACACGTGGCTACAAAAATAAGTTGTAATGCTCCAAGATTAATATATAGGGGATAATAAAATAATCAGATATGTGAGCGGCCCATGTTTTGAATGACAAAATTATGGGCTCGTATCGGCCTTCGAAAATGTAAGCTGCACCTAGGCCGATTACCAAAATATATACACTGACTCTATATTTTGAAAAACCAATTAATTAAAAAAAAAAACACACAGTCAGCCAGTCAGGCAGCCTCTGATAGAAGAATAAACCATTTGAGCTATGATTTTTTGAATTTATCTCGAGTGGATTCGGACCACCCACAAATAAGAAATACCTGCTAAATCACAAATTATAAAACGCTTAATTGTGTTTACTATAATTCTTACTGTATGTTTTTGATCTTACAAACATAATTCCTTATGTTTGTTCATTTTTTCTTTGTTTATAATTCTGTAATACTATTTCTTATTGTACGTAAGAACCATAGCAACATATATTGCAACTGGTTTAATTTCGTCTAGTTATTTATCTTCCCCCAAAAGATAAATAATAATTAAAGTGAAAATTCATTAAAGAGCTTTCCATATCACAACACTTTCGGACCAAACAAGAGAGTTCTTCACTTTGTACACAGCATCTGCCCATGCCTTGCAATCACTTTTCTAGACTTATAGATCTCGCCAAGAAAATAACAGAAAAAATTAGTTTTATAGTTTTTACCATCTTTTGTCAAATATATTTATCAACTACAGTGAAGTATATATTTATCAGTATTATCATCACTAATGTTGATACGCTTATGACAAATGAAATTGTGGAATTATATATATATATTTTTTATATTTGTCCTGTTTCGAAAATATTTGTCACAGTTCGTATGTCAAAAAGTCATATTTTCATCTCTCCAAAATATATATCGACATGGTTAACCAGTAAGGATTGCATCATAGCTGACACAGTGGCATCCAAGAATTTATTTTATCTTGTTGGTTCTGTAGTTGTGAAATTTGATACTGATAAAGTGAAATCACTATATTACAAAGTGTTCAAATTTAGAAACATAAGTTTTTATTTGTTCGTTCCTCTCCAAGGTGCAAGCAGAAAAGGGAAAAAGCAAGAAAAAGAAGAAGTCACTGTTAGAGACCAGACTCTGAGGAAATGAGGTTAGGTCATTGGAAATGTAACACAAGATTGTCTTTTTTCTTATATCAAAACACTCAAACACAAAAACTATATTAAAAAATAAATACGGTTAGAATCTTCTTGGGGTGTTATAGTGGTAGACATTCTTCCACTGAAATCCAGATTTGAAAGAACCTCACTACACTAAATCTTTGTAGTTACGTAGATATAGAATTATGTTTTGAGCCTGATTTAAAAATTCAAGAGAATATCTATCTGTAAACTACAAATTTATTTCGAGATTATCATTCCATATAATTCTTCTATATATCTAAAATACCCAAAATAAATTAAAAATAAATAAAAATGGTTATTCAATGCTTTTATATACCCGGTAGTTTAAATGAAAATAATGGAGATCATGTCAGAGTTTATGATTCAATCTTCCTCGGAAAATGATACCTATTTATTCCCCCCACTCACGTGTCTTTATACTACATACATTTGCATAATTTGGTTCACCTAGTTAGGGTTTACAGTTACAGTTTATAACAGACGAATAATGAGGTGTGTTTGAGGTGTCATCATGTGTTTCATATCATAAACTTAATAAATGACTGAGAAAACATAATTACAGCATTTTAGTACAAGTGCGAAAATACTACCTAAATATGATCAAAGCTTGTGTGTATAAGTAAATCTACATGTATATGGCTTTGATAGGAACAAAATTCATGCCTTCACTCAAAAAAGATAAGAACAATATACAAGTAACAATGGATACATACCAAAGAAGAAGCCCCCATTATGCATGAGCATGATTAATTTGTATGATTGTATTGCCTAACTAATTAATATATATGTGCAAAAAATACTAATCCTTCTCATATATGTGCAAAAAATACTAATCCTTAATTCTCATATATGTAGATACATGTAGATGTTGAGATGAGACATATAACAGTTTCTTCCCACAACTCCAACGCTTCTTCTTCGCGAAACGTCTCTTGCATTTTTATCATCTCTTTCTTCCTTTTTGATTTTTCTTTGTTATTTTTATGGGAAAAAACTGTGTAAGAAACCTCCACTGCTAATGCTTTTAGAGCATGTTTATCTCCACCTCTTAGGTGGGTTCTTAAGAGGTGGGATCCACAAAAACTCTAAGAATCAAGCCTTCCACCCCTTCTGCAAGAGACAATTCTTATGAGGTTTTTGTACTGTTTGCAGGCCCCACTGACACGTGGCGGCCCGCAACTGTTTCATCTTTTTTTTTAAAAAAAAAATCAGAAAAAACAAAAAAAAGAAAAGGTAAGAGCCCCTAAGGGGCTCTTAGGGCATGATTAACCCTAGAACCCCAATATGGGGTTCTTAACTTTTTTTTTTTTTTTTTAAATTAGAAAAGAACCAATCGCAGGCCGCCACGTGTCAGTGAGGCCCGCGAATAGTATAAGAACTAGTTCTTATTTAGGAGTTTTAGGAACCCTTATTTTGTAGTTTTGCGAGACCTACAACACTAAAAAAACTCTTTAAGAACCTGCATTAATGTTGCTCTTAGGGTTAAATGTGCTCTTACATCAAGGTTCAGGACCATCTGATATATATTAATATATTAATTCTTGTATCATTATTCAAGAACCATCGATAACATCCTCTCCCTCTTTTGAAGTCTCATAAAACTTCCGTGTATTTTACGATCTTGTGTAAGTTATATACATGAACGTACGTAAGTGGTTACGTATATGTACACCTTAAAACAAAATGCAGGAATTTTCTTCACGGAAAATGATATATCGACCGTTTTATATAACGAGTCACGACGATGGTAAACGTCTTTCTCGTTAACAACAATCAATGATAACACCCAAATCTTGAGGAAGATGTCCCCATGCGAGTGATTTGATGTGATCCTTTAAATTTTAAACCCTTTAATCACGTCACAGATTATATACAGTTTGTGACTTGATATTTGTTTTAAATTTATATATAGCATTGTGAGTCACACACAATTTACATTCAATACTGGAACCATGATCGTTGATTGGGATATGAGTATACGATCAACAAAATGTGCTATTTTGTGAAGAGACAATGGAATGGGAGAAACTTATCAATATATACTATTTTGAGATGAATGTGGTTTGCAAAGAGAGAAAGATATAAATAGATTATAAAATTTAGAAGTCAGAATAAGAGCACACAAGGGGTGACATCTTTTGAGAATCAAAGAGAAACTCATGTTCATATAAAGCAATTCACATCCTCGTTCGTTATTACTTTGGTGAAAGCCACTTTCTCGATCTACCCTAATATTCAAGTCTCAATCTGAGAGAACCCTAGCTAGCCAGGTTTATTATCTAATTATTTTTATGTAAAATTTGTTAAGGAGTAAAAGGGCTTGTAATAATTTATACAATTAGCATGAGAAATAACTTGCTAGGAGTTGCTCTTTTAATTAGAAAGCCGTTTTGGGTGCAAAATGCAAACTAGCTATACTCATTTGCATAATTAATTTATTGTAGCGGCTTGTGACGTCCACTTATTGAAAAGAAAAATATACAAATTCCTAAAAAGAATATTTTCGATCCTTATTGCATCACCAACCTAACCCCTCATCATATGATGATCACATTTCCCCCTTTAAACTATACGCACATCCACACACATATATATTTTATATCTGCCTCAGTGGCATTAAAACTTTCACAAATCAAACAAACATAAAGGTATGAATGATAATAATGTGAACCCATCTCTCGTCCAAAATTACACTTGGAACAACATCACCATGAACAACAATAATGATGATGATCATCATCATAACGATCCGATCGGTATGGACCAACACACTCAACTCCACATCTTTAATCCTTTCACTTCATCTTCTTCTTGTTCTCATTTCCCTCCTCTTTCCTCTCCCCTCGCAACCACCACGTTTTTCTCCGTAGATCAAGAAGAAGACGAAGAAGAGTCTGTAGAGGAACTCAGTGCTATGAAAGAGATGATGTACAAGATCGCAGCCATGCAGCCCGTAGACGTAGATCCAGCAACCGTCAAGAAACCCAAACGCCGTAATGTTAGAATCTCCGACGAGCCTCAGAGCGTGGCGGCGAGACACCGCCGTGAGAGAATCAGCGAGAGGATCAGAATCCTCCAGAGACTTGTGCCAGGTGGCACTAAGATGGATACAGCTTCAATGCTGGACGAAGCCATACGTTACGTTAAGTTCTTGAAACGGCAGATACGGTTACTTAACAATCCTCCTTTGCTGCAAGATGGAGCTTGTCAGGGAGTGACGACTTCATGGGTTTCGCAGCCACCACCGCCAGGTTTCGACGGTGGTGGAGGAGGGAGAGATTGATATAAATCAGGTGAAAGTTCCATTATTAGTAACTAAACCTAGGTTATAAACTATAAACTGTGAGTTATGGTTTAATTATGGAAAGGGTTAATTTCTATATATAAAAAATGGACAAGTAAGAGTTTGTTAGAGCACCATTATTGCAAGAAACACATTTGTGTTTCTTAAACATTATTTAATGATATAATTGTACTTTAATGGTGTAAGAAATCTCGTTTAGAAACTTTCTGATATTATGCCTCCAATGGTGGTTTTTTTAATTTGGGTTTCTTAAAAAAAAAATTTTTTTTTATGAGATTGAGGAGTTGCCGGAAAGCAATCAGAGAATAAGGAAGATCAAGGATTTGGTTTCTGGAAAAAAATTGACTTTTTGGAGTGAAAATGAAGAAGGAGAGTGGAAATCAAGTTTGGGCTGAGAAAATAGGTAGAGAAGACGGTGATGACACCGATAAGGAAGATGACTTTGTCTACTGGAGCGTTCTCTGCAGATGAGGAGAGAGGCGGAGAACATAAGAAAAAAAATGAAAATAATGTGAGGAAGAAAAACTAAAAAAACAGAAATAAAATCATATTACCTCTCCAAGCAACATGTGTCTTTAAAAACCCTCCTATTACCGTTTCGCAAGTCACAGATTTGGGATCGATTACACCCCAATTATTTTCATTTTGATTTAATTAATTACCCATTAACTTTAAAAAGAGAAATCCCAATAATGATGCTCTTAGGCCATGTTCATTGCAGGGTTCTTAGGTGGGGTTCTTAACTTTTGAATTTTCATTTTTTCGTTTTTTTTACTTCACGGCTAAGAACCGGCTCTTAAAACTCTTATTTAAGAACCAGTTCTTAGTTTTTCTTAGTTATAAACTAAGAACCGGCTCTTAACAAAAGTTAAGAACCCCACCTAAGAACCCTGCAATGAACATGCCCTTAGGATGCCATATAATAAATTGTTGTTGACCGAGAAAAGGTTGTGGAATAATCATAACGGTTAACTTGAGCTGTGTACCACCATATATATATAATAATATATATGTTATCATTTCAGAATAAATTAGAATATTGTCTTGATTCGTAGTTTGGTTGTATACAAGTTTTTGGCCGGGCGTTTTCTGGGAATAAAAACCATGACGCCATGGAAAAGACCTAATTTAACTAGTGTTATCATTACTGTGGACTTTTGTCTTTGCATACACACGATGTATAAGTTTATGATATACTACATCATAGAGCAGCCATACATGAATCATGAATATACTCCAATGTTTTTTATATATATATATATATATACTTTTTTTTGAGCAACATATATATATATATACATAGTGTCGAGATACATACACCATGCAGAAAAGGTGACACATTTGTATAGAGGATGGCGCAGAGAAAATGTATACTTGCTCGTCTGTCTTTTGGATTAATGAATCGAAGTCCAGTTGCAATCTCTTTTTACCTTCCCAAGACTAAAAAGAAAACCTTTGACAACAAACAAACTTTTAAATGAAACCAGAGCTTTGTTCCACACTTGTTGGTCAGAAAAAACACTTTTAGAAGAAGAGAATGTGTGAGCTAACCTATGCTCTATGTTGACTTCAGTTCGATGTTCCGCTGACTTTTGTGTCTTCTCACATTCATAGGTTTTTAATAAAGACACAACCAAGTGTCAGTGAGATTCATGGAAACCTATCCATCTTGCTTACCAAGTCATTTTATTGCCCTTGTTTTTCTTTTTTTTTTTTGCGAACGTAGATATATCAAATTCATAAAAATTCTTTTATACATTCATAAACCTAGAAAAAAATACAAGAGGTTAAAAACGGATGAAAAAAATGTCCACAACATTAAAATGAACTATTTTATTATTACAGCCCATTATAAGCCCAAATAGCTTGAAAAGTATTTAATGGGCTTACGTTATCCATTTCTTCAGATCTCTCTCTACTCGTATGAGAGAAACAGACCCACCCGGGGATCTCTGACCCGACCGAAGAATGGGACCGTCTGCCAAAACAGAAACCAACGGCACCGCCTCGTCGAATCACAATCCTCCGGCTACGAACGGCGGCGATGCATCTCTGAATCAACCTAATCAGGCGATCACAGAGTCGGATCCGTCGAAGAAGAGGAAAATGGGGATGCTTCCGCTCGAAGTGGGTACTCGTGTGCTGTGTCGGTGGAGAGACGGAAAACTTCATCCCGTCAAAGTAATCGAGCGCCGGAGGATACATAACGGCGGCCCTAATGATTACGAGTACTACGTTCATTACACAGAGTGTATGTCGCTTTAGCTCTTTACACCAAGTTTTGATTCTAGGGTTACGTGTTTGGATCCATGATGTGCAGTTTTGATTCTAGGGTTACGTTCATTCTAATAACTATGATCATGCTAAGAAAGATGATGATAAGTTGGTGGTTATAGAATCTTATGATCATCAATGTGTATGTTTTGAGGGTTGTGATGTTTCACAATTTGATTTTGAAAGTGCAGTTAATAGGAGGCTGGATGAATGGACTCACCTGGATCAACTTGACCTTGATTCAGTAGAATGCGCCGTTGATGAAAAAGTGGAAGACAAGGTAAGACTTTTTTTTTCTTCAGTTTTATGTGGTTAGTGTCATAAAGCTCCATTGTAATAACAAGTGTGTTTGTTGTTTTAGGTGACGAGTTTGAAGATGACACGTCACCAGAAGCGGAAGATCGATGAGACACATGTAGAGGTAAGTAAAAATGTAACTAGAAACATAAGGCTTATCACTTATGTTGACTCGATATTCTGTGTTCGTATAGGGTCATGAAGAGCTGGATGCAGCAAGTTTGCGTGAACATGAAGAGTTCACGAAAGTGAAGAACATAGCAACGATTGAGCTTGGAAAATATGAGATTGAGACTTGGTACTTCTCCCCATTTCCGCCGGAGTACAACGACTGTGTGAAGCTCTTTTTCTGTGAGTTTTGCCTGAATTTCATGAAACGCAAAGAGCAGCTTCAAAGGCATATGGTGAGCAGCTCTTCTGTCCCCTTTTTAAAACTTCCTGTATGATGTTCTTTTAGCTTTTGTGTAAATGACTTTGCTTTTCCCTGCAGAGGAAGTGTGATTTGAAGCACCCCCCTGGTGATGAAATATATCGAAGTGGTACCTTGTCAATGTTTGAGGTAATACCCCGAGATATCCATCCTGTATTTTCTGATTTATATTATTAGCTTTATAGCTTGAGTTATTGTATATGGATGCTTATTAGTCATTTCTCACTTGGTTCTGGTGGACACTAAGAAGTGAACTTCCACCGCGCAGATTTTTCTTATATTGCATTTTGTCTGACCCTACCCTGATCTTGCAGGTAGATGGCAAAAAGAACAAAGTCTATGCACAGAATCTCTGTTATCTGGCGAAGTTATTTCTTGATCACAAAACTCTTTACTACGATGTTGATTTGTTTCTGTTCTACGTTCTCTGCGAATGTGATGATCGAGGATGCCACATGGTTGGATACTTTTCAAAGGTTAGCATAGCCAACGTTTATTGATATGATGTTTGGTTTCAGCTGTCCGGGTTGTTGATAACATGTTAACTTTTGCTTGTACAGGAAAAACATTCGGAAGAAGCTTATAACTTGGCTTGCATTCTAACTCTTCCTCCGTATCAAAGAAAGGGCTACGGAAAATTCTTAATAGCCTTCTGTGAGTTTTCTTATCACAATGTCAATTATCTTCTTCTCGATGTACAACGAAGTTGATAAAAAATTGTGTCCTTCTGAGTTGCAGCTTATGAACTGTCAAAGAAAGAGGGAAAAGTTGGGACACCGGAAAGGCCCTTGTCGGATCTAGGCTTGCTAAGCTACAGAGGTTACTGGACCCGTGTTCTACTAGACATCTTGAAAAAACATAAAGGAAACATCTCTATTAAGGTTAGATTGCGTTTCGATCTGGTTGAAACTCTTTAAGCTATTCTCTGAAATCTAAGAATCCAAACATAATGATGATGTAGGAGCTGAGCGACATGACAGCAATCAAAGCGGAGGATATATTAAGCACACTTCAGAGCCTAGAACTGATACAGTACAGGAAAGGGCAACACGTGATATGTGCGGATCCAAAGGTTCTGGATCGACATCTGAAAGCTGCAGGAAGAGGTGGTCTTGATGTCGATGTTTGCAAACTGATTTGGACACCTTACAAGGACCAGAGTTAGATGTCAAGACAAGGACCAGAGTTAAAAAGTTAAATATCTCCTTTATATGAAAGTTGAGTACCCTTCTTCTCCTAAATGTCTGTGTAGTTATAAATGTCTGTGTAGTTTGCTTGTAAATGTTTAACTGTACTTAAAGTGGTGTTTACGACAATCCTTATGAATGGAAAATTTGAAGCAGCTTCATTGTCATCTTTCTTTTGCTTCAATTTTTTTTTTTTTTGTAACAGCAAGAACCAGTTACATGTTGACATTCCAAGATAAAAGGCAACTCAATAATGTCTATGTTATCCAGTCAACATCGTCAACAACAACGAACCTATATTTTGTTGATTATAGGTTTATAGAATTTGATGACCAGTCGTTACCAATATTCAATAGTTTCTTACATAAACATAGGAATCTCAGTCTAGCGGTTGGTCAATAGATGACAAGATCAACATACCTAAAATTAATTTTTTTTGTTCGGAGTAACGTTTTTGTACTACGAGATACGATTCTCACGTTAACAACTCATATAGCATAAAATGAAATTTACTGTTTTATAGAAGCAAAATATACTTCTCATGAACAGAGTTTGCTGAAAATGCCTGCTGAAGTCAAATTTTTGAACAATTGTATACTCAAGGCAATGCAAGATTTTTAATCTGAATTTACGAGAATCAGATTTATGATACATTTCGGATAAAGTTTCTTTGTTAATTTTTTTTTGTTAACAGTTTCTTTGTTTTTCTTCAAATAGCAGTAATGTTATCATCTGCTTCTCCATCTTTAGTTTCTATCTAGATAAAATGCCAGCACATATTCAACTTTTTAAAAATTAGAAACCTAAAATTACGATCTCCAACCAACGTACAATATTTACTAGTATATATATAACAGTGTCAAAGGTTGATAAACAAACACACACACAAACTAGAAACACAACACACGAGACAACACACAAAAGCAATGAGTTACCCTCCGCACACGAAAGGAAACAGAGCACTCTCCTCTGTTTCCACACTTCTCCTAAGTATCCTCTTCTTCTTCTCCAAGCCATCGAACGCCCAACCTTCTTCACCGGACTTCGCATGTGACCTCACCAGGAACCCTTCTCTAGCCGGTTACGGATTCTGCAACACGGGTTTGAAGGCCGAAGCCCGAGTCACTGATCTTGTCGGAAGATTAACTTTAGAGGAGAAAATCGGGTTTCTTGTGAGTAAAGCAACCGGCGTGAGCCGTCTTGGGATACCAGATTATAACTGGTGGTCGGAGGCACTTCACGGTGTCTCTGACGTCGGAGGTGGTTCTAATTTCACCGGTCTAGTCCCTGGCGCCACTAGCTTCCCTCAAGTCATACTCACCGCTGCTTCCTTTAACGTATCTCTCTTCCAAGCCATTGGCAAGGTGAGAAGGTTTTGTTTCTTTGGCTACAAGAAATAGACAAAAGTCTTTTTTCATTGAATAATACTTTCTATTTATGACATGGTTTTAAGGTTGTGTCGACGGAGGCTAGGGCAATGTACAACGTTGGAGCAGCTGGATTAACGTTTTGGTCACCGAATGTGAACATATTCCGTGACCCTAGATGGGGAAGAGGTCAAGAGACTCCCGGCGAGGACCCGACGCTCGCGAGCAAATACGCGGTGGCTTATGTTAAAGGTCTTCAGGGGACTGACGGTGGAGATCCTAACCGTCTAAAAGTTGCTGCGTGCTGCAAACACTACACGGCCTATGATGTTGATAATTGGAAAGGCGTCCATCGTTACACTTTCAACTCTGTGGTGAGAAAGAAAGAGAGATCATTTTGTATTCTTTGAATGTTTTGTTATTGGTCAGTCACACCAAATATGTTTTCTGTGTTTCATTGTGTTGGATTAGGTGAACCAACAAGATATGGATGATACGTTTCAACCACCGTTTAAGAGTTGTGTGGTTGATGGGAATGTGGCTAGTGTCATGTGTTCTTACAACCAAGTTAACGGTAAACCGACATGCGCTGATCCTGACCTGCTTTCTGGTGTGATCCGCGGTCAATGGAAGTTAAATGGGTAAGGTTTCTTTTTTCAAATCATGGACATAGCCGGATGAAACATTCGTGTAAACTGTCGATTTTTTAAGATTAATATACAAATATTTGGGGGTTTATGTTATTAGGTACATTGTTTCCGATTGCGATTCAGTAGAAGTGATGTACGCGAACCAACACTATACCAAGACTCCAGAGGAAGCTGTGGCCAAATCTATGTTGGCAGGTTTGGATTTGAATTGTGATCATTTCACGGGTCAACACGCACTGGGCGCGGTCAAGGCCGGTTTGGTAAACGAAACAGATGTTGACACTGCGATCTCAAACAACTTCGCGACTCTGATGCGTTTAGGATTCTTCAATGGGGACCCCAAGAAGCAGCCCTACGGTAATCTTGGTCCTCAGGACGTTTGCACAGCTGAGAACCAAGAACTCGCTAGAGAAGCCGCGAGACAAGGCATTGTCTTGCTCAAGAACTCTCCTGGTTCGCTTCCCTTCTCACCCTCTGCTATCAAAACGCTAGCAGTGATCGGACCAAACGCTAATGCCACCGATACAATGATTGGAAACTACCACGGTAAAATTTTTTTTAACTCAAGTGATGATTCAGACATAAGCTTAAATCTTTTTTAATCTTTCTTTTTCAGGCGTACCGTGCAAGTACACAACACCACTTCAAGGACTAGTGGAAACTGTGTCGGCGACCTATCAGCTAGGCTGTTCTAACGTGGCGTGCACGGAAGCGGATATAGACTCAGCCACTTCTCTAGCGGCTTCAGCTGATGCGGTTGTGCTAGTGATGGGAACAGATCTATCAATAGAGAGGGAGGACCATGACCGAGTCGACTTGTTCCTTCCCGGAAAACAGCAACAGCTTGTGACTGAGGTGGCTAAGGCTGCGAAAGGACCGGTGGTGCTAGTCATCATGTCCGGTGGAGGGTTAGACGTTACTTTCGCCAAGAACGATGAGAAGATCACAAGCATCATGTGGGTCGGGTTTCCTGGTCAAGCCGGTGGTCTCGCCATTGCTGACGTCATCTTCGGTCGTCATAATCCGAGTAAGAAAACACACTGTTCACTTAAATTAAACCGGGTTCGGTTTTACTATTATAATTAGTTAACCGTTTTTTCCGGTTTAGGCGGGAAGTTGCCGATGACGTGGTATCCACAGTCGTACGTGGAGAATCTTCCGATGTCGAACATGAACATGAGACCCGACAAATCAACCGGGTATCCGGGTCGAACGTACCGGTTCTACACCGGAGAAACAGTGTACGCCTTCGGAGATGGAATCAGCTACACTCATTTCAACCACCGGCTAATCAAATCCCCACGACTCGTCTCCCTCAGTCTAGACGAGAGCCACCCTTGCCGATCTTCAAAGTGCCAATCAGTGGAAGCGATCGGATCGCACTGCGGGAAGGCCGTCGAGGTCCAGGTAAGAGTAAGGAACGTAGGAGAGAGAGAAGGGAGCCACACGGTGTTTCTGTTCATGACGCCGCCGGCTGTACATAGATCGCCGGTTAAGCATCTGCTAGGGTTCGAGAAGGTGTGGCTGGGGAAGAAGGAAAAGGCGGTGGTGAGGTTTGAGGTGGATGTGTGTAAAGATCTGAGTGTGGTTGATGAAACAGGGAAGAGGAAGATAGCTTTGGGGGAACATGTTTTACATGTCGGAAGCTTGAAGTACTCTTTGAATGTTAGGGTCTGATAGTGATGAAAAATTTGTTTTTATGTTGCTGGTTCAATGTTTTGGTTTCTACAAGAAATGAAAATTCATTGAAATAATAAAGTTGAAAACTGATTCGTTTCTTCTTCTTCATCTTCTCACTCATATCGCACAAGTTCATTTAAACTTCAGTGTTATTTATTAACCGGACCAACAGAACCTAACCGAATATAACCGAGTCGAATCTGATCCTAACCGAATTTGTGAATAGATCCCTTCTGGCTTTTTATATTTTTTTTTATTTCAGTGTTCTGTTTTCTCCTTCGATTCTCTGTTTCAGGAGCCCAAAGCTATTTCTACTCTCTCTCAGATCCACCAGGTATTCGATTTCTTCTTCCGGGTTTCAATTGATTGCTTGAAATGGGTTCATGAATCAGAATTTGCATGGCTGGTTTGTGAAATTAACTCTTTTGCTTTTAATTGTTCTTTGGTTTGTTCCATTCTATAAAGTTGGCATCTTTAGACTCTGTTTTGTCTCTAACTTTTCATTTATGGAGTCTTTGTTGTTATGTGAAGTTGGATGAGTCTTTTGGTTAGATCTTTCTTCTTCTTCTCCAGAGTGATCTGCAGAGTTCTTGATGTTTTAAATTCGAAATGAATAACAACTCTTCTGAAAATTATAAGCTCAAAGCTCTGTTTTTTCCAGCTCAAGATGGATACTCTTAAGGATGATGGTTTCACATTCTCAAAGGTGAGTTTGCACTCTTTTTCTGAAAGGTTTAGACTTTATGATGATTGATCCTTTGGTTTGTCCCGTTTTAAAGGTTTTGCCACCGGATAGTGAAGTTGTTGTTCTAGAGGCAAAAGATGCATCACATGTAGACGCCATTGCCCTTAAGGATCCTCAAAATAAGTCTCTGAATCAAGTTTCTCCAAAGGAAAACACAGTTGGTTCTTTATCTTTCACGGTGGTTGATTCTTCACCTGAGATTCTCAAAGCTTCTTCAGCTAGTAGAAAGCCTATAACTCGTACAAAAATCCCATTTGAAAAGGGTTATAGCCAAATGGATTGGCTGAAACTTTCACGAACACATCCCGATCTTGCAGGTAATAATGCTTCCTCTTCTTTTTTTTCTTCCTCTACATACATCTTGATGAAAGGGACAACTTTGTTTGTGCAGGCCTGAAGGGAGAGTCTAACAGGAGGCTTATATCAATGGATGAAGTTAAGAAACACAAATCAGGAGATTCAATGTGGACTGTTTTGAAAGGCCGTGTGTACAACATATCTCCTTATATGAATTTTCATCCTGGAGGTGTTGATATGTTGATGAAAGCAGTTGGGAGAGACGGTACGTTGTTGTTCAAAAAATACCATGCTTGGGTCAATTTTGATATCTTACTTGAGAAATGCCTTGTTGGAGTTTTGGATGACTCCAAAGTGATGAGCAAATGCTAAAAGGTTTGAGATGATCATTTACTCGTATAGAGTATTCTTAAGTCAAATAAGAGTTTACGTAAACGCTGATCACAACTATGTACTGTGTATTAGACTTCTACACAATTATTTGATGTCAATATGAATCATTCATTGAGCACACAGTATGTGATTACACAACACTTTGTTTTACAATACAATAGAGGAGTAGAGGATAATAGAGTTCAGTTTAGCTCTGTTTGGGCCTTTGGTGGACTTCTATAAAGCTAAATCGACCATTTATAGCATATCATCTGGATCAATTCACTACTGAAAATTTGAGAGCCACAACGGTCAAGAGACTATTGCAACATGAAGAAGATAATAGGATAAGGAAGGGTTCCTTACATGTGTACAACAACATTTCTTTCCACACAAATTATTATTTATCATCAAAACTCATAATAATTTGTCGGTCTCTTTCAATCTAGTCCCCATATTTTAAAGTCATCTCACCTCCCTGACAACAAAATACAAATCAAAACTCTTTGCCAGCTTCAAACAAAGAAAGAGAACACAGGAATGGAGTTTCGTGGAGATGCCAACCAGAGGATTGCTAGGATATCAGCTCATCTTCAACCTTCTTTTACTTCTCAGGTTTCTTCGCTTCTACGTCAAGTTAACTTCTTTGATTATTCTTCAATGTTTTGTTGTTCTAAAACCAGAACTAATAGTCTGCATCCACTCTCAAACAAAACTAACTTTGATCATAGATGCAAGCCAAGAACTCTGTAATGGGAAGAGAAAACTGCAGAGCGAAAGGCGGGAATGCAGGATTCAAAGTAGCAATCCTTGGAGCTGCAGGTGGAATAGGACAATCTCTATCCTTGTTAATGAAGATGAACCCTCTCGTCTCTTTACTTCATCTCTACGATGTTGTCAATGCTCCTGGAGTCACTGCTGACGTTAGCCATATGGACACTGGAGCTGTTGTACGTTACTCTCATAGCCTTGGAAGCTTGTCATACTATGCCTTCTTCTTGCTAATGTCTTGAGTAATGACTATTCTTGATTGGTTTTTTAGGTTAGAGGATTCTTGGGAGCCAAGCAGCTTGAGGACGCTCTAACGGGTATGGATCTTGTGATCATACCAGCTGGTGTGCCGAGGAAACCAGGGATGACACGCGATGATCTCTTTAAAATCAATGCTGGGATTGTTAAGACACTATGTGAAGGTGTAGCAAAGTGCTGTCCTAATGCTATAGTTAACTTGATCAGTAACCCTGTGAACTCCACCGTGGCCATTGCCGCTGAGGTTTTCAAGAAAGCTGGAACTTATGATCCTAAGAAGCTTCTTGGAGTTACTACACTCGATGTTGCCCGTGCCAACACATTTGTGGTAATAATGTCTTATACATGGTTTCCTCATTCAAATCTTGTTTTGTTGACTTTGATGTAATCATCAAGATTTGATCCAATGTTGTGAAGGCTGAAGTTCTTGGCCTTGATCCAAGAGAAGTCGATGTACCAGTCGTTGGTGGACACGCTGGAGTCACAATCTTGCCACTATTGTCACAGGTTTTATATCAATAAGACATTTCCATTTACATGAACTGCTCTGCTAATTGATGTTTTTTTTTTTTTTTGCCTCAGGTGAAACCTCCTAGTAGCTTCACACCTTCAGAAATAGAGTACCTCACGAACAGGATTCAAAACGGTGGAACTGAAGTAGTGGAGGCTAAAGCTGGAGCTGGTTCCGCAACACTTTCAATGGTAAAAAAAGCAAACCAACTTACTTTTAAAACATCATCATCATCATCACTTGGTTCTTGTCTTGAAAAATGTCCTGAATATATGTGGAAAACTATAGGCATATGCTGCAGCAAAGTTTGCAGATGCTTGCCTTCGTGGGTTAAGAGGAGATGCGAATGTGGTTGAATGCTCTTTTGTTGCTTCACAGGTTGTAATTTTGAATCTTGAAAAGGCTTTTCAGTTTTCCATCTTCTAATGAAATCTAACGAGTCTGATTTCGTAACAGGTGACAGAGTTACCTTTCTTTGCAACCAAAGTGCGTCTTGGACGTACAGGAGCAGAGGAAGTGTACCAGCTTGGACCCTTGAACGAATACGAAAGGTCTGAAACATTCTCTCATGAAACAACTTTTGTCTCAGAAAAAGAAACAAAGAGAGAAAGAGATCTTTTAACATGAGTTCCTTTTTATTCCCTGAATGGTTTAATAATGTACAGGGTTGGGCTGGAGAAAGCAAAAGAAGAGTTAGCAGGAAGTATTCAGAAAGGTGTGGACTTCATCAAGAAATGATAATTGAGAATAGTCAATCAGAGAGATGGTCTTTGCTAAAAACCTATGATCATGTACTACTACTTACTCATCAATCATGCATGTGTGTCCTTGTGCTTCTTCTTCTTCAACTTTGTAAATTTCCTTTTATAAGTTTGTGTAACTCTGTGACCTTGTTGAGATAAACTTGTAAGGATGATGTTCACACGCTCTGATTTGTATTTTGTAATATCAAAGCTCCACAAAATGGCAATGTCTGTAATGAAAAAAAAAGAATGGCTTCGTCCAGGTTCGAACTGGAGACCTTCAGTGTGTTAGACTGACGTGATAACCAACTACACCACGAAACCACTGCGTCAGACAATCCAAATTACAAATACTTGTCACAGTTTCTTAAAGTTGGTATCACCTACCATATTACAAAACCCACGTGATCTATAATTTCCATTTTTAATAGATTTTGTCAGAACGAATAAAGGAGAGACCGCTAGTGAAACGAAAGGCCATCACACCACTTTCAATCTCTCCACAGCAATGGCGGCCACAAGAGTGCTTACTACAGCTGCAGCCACTACCCAACCCACCTCTTGTTTCTTCGCCAAACGAGCTTTCCTTCTTCCGGCGAAGACATTATGCGGCGCTCTATCCTTCAACAGAAGAGCCTTGGTGTTGAAATCGAAGAGACCCTTCTCCTGCAGTGCCATTTACAATCCTCAGGTTAAGGTTCAAGAAGAAGGTCAATCCGAAACACTAGATTATCGCGTCTTCTTCCAAGATGGCTCTGGAAAGAAGGTTCCTTTTCTCTTACTTCTCTGTGTTTAAAGTTCGAACCTTTTGTTCTCTCTGAGCTCTGGGGATCTTTTACATCGCTAGAATGGAATTACTAGTATGGTTAGATTTGGTTACTAGTAGACTCATCTCTGAGAATGCAATCAATGTTTCTAAAGAGCTAACTTTGTGAAATGATTTTGATACATTACTCTCTTCTGTGTTAAATCCCTTTGGATTCTTCACTCTGTTTCTTACCGTTATTGTGTGCCTCTCTCTCTGTGTTAAAGTTTAAACCTTTTGTTCTCTCTGAGCTCTGGGGACCTTTCACATTGCGGAATTGAATTACTACTATGGTTAGATTTGGTTACTAATAGACTCATCTCTGAGAATGCCATCAATGTTTCTAAAGAGCTAACATTGTGAAATGATTTTTGATACATTACTCTGTTCTGTGTTTAATGCCTTTGGATTCTTCACTCTGTTTCTTACCGTTATTGTGTGTGTGTGTCTCTCTCTCTCTCTCTGTGTTAAAGTTCGAGCCTTTTGTTCTCTCTGAGCTCTGGGGACCTTTCACATTGCTAATTGGAATACTACTGTGTTACCAATCTATGTTTCTAAAGATCTAATATTGTGAAATGCTTTTGATTCATTACTCTGTTCCTTTTGGATTCTTCACTCTGTTTTGCAATTTTGTATAGGTTTCTCCATGGCATGATATACCATTGACCTTAGGAGATGGAGTTTTCAACTTCATAGTTGAGATCCCTAAAGAGTCTAAAGCAAAAATGGAGGTTGCTACTGAGGAAGACTTCACTCCTATTAAGCAAGATACTAAGAAGGGAAAGCTCAGATATTATCCGTAAGTTTCTTTCAAAACATATCCTTTATGTGTTGTCTTCATCTACATTGCTGAGGCTTCTGGCGTCTTGGATATATCCAGGTACAACATAAACTGGAACTATGGTTTGCTTCCACAGACATGGGAGGATCCATCTCAGGCTAACTCTGAAGTTGAAGGAGCTTTTGGGGATAATGATCCAGGTGAACTGTTTGTGATACTCTCTTTTTTTTTATCTACAGGAAATATGTATCAAGCTTTTTATTCTTTGGTTTCGGATTTGTAGTTGATGTTGTTGAGATTGGGGAAGCCCAAAGAAAGATAGGCGAGGTTCTAAAGATCAAGCCCTTGGCTGCTTTAGCTATGATTGATGAAGGAGAGCTAGACTGGAAGGTTGTTGCCATTTCTTTGGATGACCCAAAAGCTCAACTTGTGAATGATGTTGATGATGTTGAGAAGCATTTCCCGGTAAGAGCTGATCTACTAGTAGAAAGAAACCAGTCTAATAATCTCAGGTTTCTGATCCTTAATATGGTGGATGCAGGGTACATTAACAGCCATTAGAGACTGGTTTAGAGACTACAAGATCCCAGATGGAAAGCCTGCTAACAGGTTTGGTCTTGGAGACAAACCAGCAAACAAAGTAAGTTCCCTTTCTACATGTTTCTCTTGTGGTGTAGGCTTGTAGCTTTCATGTTTGGTACTGAAACAGAGGGGAGCTATAACACTTATGGCTTGGTGGTTTTGTTACAGGACTATGCTTTGAAGATCATCCATGAAACAAATGAATCATGGGCTAAGCTTGTGAAGAGATCAGTTGATGCTGGAGACCTTTCACTATTCTGAACAGTTCTAAAATCATATCTTGCAATGTGCAGTCATGAGCTCGAATAATTTTGATCAGACTCAAGAGTCCTACATCATTCTTGTTTTCCTTCTTTCAAAAAGAGATGGAAACATTGACATGTTGTTTTTCGCCATTGATGACTGAGTCGAATAATAAAAAGACGTTTTATTAGTTTCATACTTCTGATAATAATTAAATGGAACAAGAAACCAGGCTTTGTAACGTTGCCATGAAACAGAGCTTTTATTTTATTATTATTTTTTTTAACACAAAACAGAGCTTTTATTTATTTATCTCAAATGTAATATCAACAGAAAAAATAAAAACATGATTCTTTCATTCTCATTTTGTTACTATATATTATAATCGTTTTTTTGTTATCATATTTTCTTAATGTGTTTATATGTTTGATATGTTTACATCCTCTATAAAATATTGTTTGCGTGTGTCTAAATACGTTTACATGCATGTGAAACCAAACGTGACATTTAGTGCTTAAAATATCTGGAAACGTGAACAGAACTATTCTTTAAAGACACTCTTATGAAACAAATGTTTGTTGGAACAATTTAAATTGAACATGGAAAATAGGCTTTGTGATTTGACAAAGAAGCTTTTGAGAGAGAGAGAGACTTTAGAGAGGTTCTCCATCAATCCATTTTTTGAACATAAGTGAGCATTGGTCTGGATTATACTCAGCGGTGTGTCCTCCTCCCTGCAAAACCCACACAATCAAAAACTCTTTCTTTTCACCAAGTTTACTGCAAAAGCTTTGGAGAAGAGTGAAAGAAAGAAAGAATAGTTGAGAAAATAGTGCCTTGATGGTTGCAAAAGTCATGTTATTAGCGTAAGTCCTTGTATATCCAGCGACTTGATAGCTACTCATCATCCAAGGTCTCCAGTCATTAACAATGGAATAGTTGAGATCTCTGATCCATTCTTCCGTTGAAGAGAAAGGTACCAACATATCATGATCACCACTGTTCAAAAAATTCTAGATACTGAGTTTGTGACTTAACAATGGCACATCAACAAACAAAAACCTTGCCTGTAGATGAGGGAGCGGAAGCCTTTACGACTAATGTTCACGTGATATGGAATGGCATTGGTAATATCAAATGTATATGGAATGTTTTGGATGTTGCATCGGTTCCATTTTCCTAACTCCTGCATCATCATATCAACATAGCATTGGTCATATCTATTTAGAACAAAGAAAAAAGGTTTTTTTTTATAGATATTTATTTTGACTAATTTTTGTATACACTTTGTAAAACTAATTTTATTATTTAAAATATCTTATAAATAATTTTAGATACATTTATACTATTTTTTTGTATTTTTTTGTAAAAATACTTTTTTTTGCTATTAAAGATCTAAAAAAAGAAAAATATCGCCTAAGGGCCTGAAAATCTTTCAGCCGATACCTTCTTGACGCCTAGAGCTCTGCGTACATTTTCATCGTTTGCCCAAATGGCAGATAGAAAATACCTATAAGTCTGAGAAGACGATAAATGTTAAGTAATCAGAAAATTTCAAACCTATGAATATAAAATAATCAAAACAAGAGAAGTCTTACAAAGCAGCTATGAGGAGGCAATGGTGATTTATCATTTCCTGAAAACTCCTTTAGTTCTCTTCTTCCACTGGTTTTGATGCTTGGTAAGGTTTGTGGTAAGTCAGGTAAGACGTAATCTACTGGGCAGTTTGGTAACAATATCTGCTCTCTGTATATCTCCGAGATACACTATAATAACTCAAAAACAATGAGACAAGTCACTCCTTGGAAAAAATGCAATAAGATATATGGATACTTAGGTGGTGTTGGTATTATAATCTTTACGTACATTATCATAAGCTTGAAGATCTTTTAAGCATTTTGCATTACTCGGTTCTACACAACTTTTTTCAAGTGACTGCAAAAGAAAGGTTGTGAGAAAAAAAAGAATGGAACCATATAGTATATGATATAAGGTAGAGAGTACCTCAAAGAGCTCATCTGAAATAAGTCCCATCCGATGAGCAAATGAAACTCTGTGTTTAGCTTCAATGTTTTGGTTTGTCACAGGGTCTCCAAGAACATATCCCTGCTCATGAATTTAAGGAAGATATTATTAATCTCAACCGAATTATTCAACAACAAAAAAAAGAGAGAATAAACTGTTAATACCTGAAGACTTATGAATGGTGTGAGACCTTTCTCATTTCCTGTTTTTTTCATATTGTATAATGTGATTAAGATCTTTATTCTAAAATATACCGAAGCTGTGAATAAGGCTTAAGTGGTAGTTAAGTTAAAGTACCAAGTGAAATCTGTTGCACAACTCCGGGAACAATGTGTCCGGCATATGAATCTCCACCAACGTAAAATGGATTCGATATAAACTCAGGGTGTTCCACCAACCACTATAGCAAATAAACATAATTTGAAAAAGACAAAAAAACACTTAAGATTAAACCAAATGAAGAAACTGCAACAAAGCACACACAATAAAAGAAAAGAAATTAAACTCAACTCTTCTAAGGAACTGGTCGACTTGATGAATTTGTTTGGTGTCGCTCGCCTCAGAAGCACGCGGAGTTTTGGCATAAGAATATCCAGAGCCAGCAGGAGATTCCAAATATAAAATGTTAGCCACCTTTGTCCAAGAAAAAGATGTTAGCTCCAGAGGAGGCACTGTCCCATTATACTCATCCCCTTTGAAAGCTAAAGGACCTGACAAAACCCATTTGAACCAAAAAAGCATCAACCTGAAGACTCTTGTCTTAATCCTCCAAATGGGACACCATTAAAGACATGAAATATAGGTTTCATTAACTCATTTGGTAACAAATGGCAACAATGAAACTATGTATGTTACCGTTTGTAAAGAGTAGTCCACAAATGGAGCTGCATCCAGGTCCACCAGTGAGCCATATCATGAGAGGATCTTTCTCTGGATTTCTCTCTGATTTCACAAAGTAGTAAAAGAGCTCAACATCCTCAGATTCACCAACACTCACATACCTTTTATTATTTTTTTTTTCATTTTCAATCCATATGAAAGTGCAGCAAACAAAAAAAAATGCTAGAAATTAGAAATAAATAACTTCTATGATGATGAAAGTTAGATTGAAGAGGTTGACTTTTATTACCCAGTCTCGAGCGCAAAAGGAAGAGGACCTTCGAAACCAGGAAGATACTTCACTTGCAAAGAAGTAACAACAACATATTGTATGGAGGTCGAGATGCTCAACAAAAATAAAATGATGAGATGAAGATTTCTCATTTTCTCTGCTTCCTAGCGTCGCAAAACAATATGTCAAAGGAACCTTTAATCCCAACTGCTATTAAGAAAGAAGAATGATATACTAATTAATTAAGGAGTAAAGACCACTTATTTAACAGAAAATCAAATACAATATCTAATATATATATATATATATATGGGACCACCAGGACGCATTAGTCCAAGTGCTAAAGGGGTTCAGTTGAAATTAGCGGTTCTATTTGCACAGAGAAAAACTATTTATAATGCTTAGGTTTTGGTAAAAAGGTGAAACTATTTTTTTAACCAAATTGTGGTAGTTATTAAAAATCTCTTAGAAATTGATATTTATTTACATTAATCATGGGTTCAATTCTCTTTGAAAACTAAATTATCACTGTTTGAACCGTCTAGATTTGAACTTTGGTCCAAATAGTTAATTTAATGACTGTAACAAATGATCATTCCAACTCCAAATATTTGTCAGAAAACATTTCAAATTTGAATTAAACTGATAACTAATGCACTTTGTAGTACTAAATGCATTTTTTTTTTGTGGAATTTCAAATTGAACACAAATAAAATCACTTATATATAAAAAACAACACATATATAGCCACAATTCATTATCGAGCCCACAATTCATAATTCTATGAGAAGGTCCAGAAAAGATGTTTTAAACATTAATCAATATCTAAAACAATTCATTATCGAGCCCACAATCACTTATTTCTTTAAACATTAATCAATATCTTAGAAAGAACCAATTAAAGAAAAGTTAAACCTGTGATGCATGTGATATGATTCTTATCGAGCCCACAATTCATAATTCTAGTTTAGTTTCGACAAACAAACTTATTCTTTCATTTTTTCTAAAATTTAGATACATAATTATATTAAACTCTAGATAAATCTGACAATATAACATGAGCTGAGCTATAATCCTACAATTAATCTAATTGTGCTACCTACCAGTAATGAGACCACTAGCACATAGTATAGAGCATGAATTAATTAAATATTTAATCATGTTATATGATCGGAGAAAATTAATACATTTCTCACATGTCCCAATTAACGTATAAAGAGCATGAATAAAGATTTGGTTGAAGTATAAAAAATGCATAGCTTGATGGAAGATCATACTGACGATCAGAGAGAACGTATTCGATCTATCATGAAGCATGATGTTAATATTCTCGAAAACTAGATTAAGTTGAGTGAATTTACGAAGAGATCAAATCATAGTGTGTTCACATTGATGTTGTGAATGGATATTAATATGTACTGTATGTGAATAAACAATGCAGTAGTTAAAAGAGGGGCCAACTAGCGATAATAAAGAGATCTGCACGTTTAAGCGTGATTTGATTATTGTAGATAATATTTTAGTTAATTAGGAGGCATATTCTAATTAATAAATGTGATTAAAAATAGAGGACGAATTAAGGTAATACTTTACTTTCAATATTTAAATTTTTGTTTTCAGTATTCATAACCGAAGACTAATAAAAAACATTATTATTATTTTATTTTATTACTATTATTATTATTCAATTTCAGGTCTGAGAATATTTTACACAAATGGAACATGAAATAGGTCTTCGGACTAGCAATGAGCGAGCTTTTCTTTTTTTTTGTTTAGAATGCAATAACGCAATAACACGTCGAGAAATTATGTTCCATTGGATTATAATTCCAGTTGGAACAAAAACAACAACAACTCATGAATATTTTGAGAGAGATAGAGAGACATGATCAAAGAGAAACTTCAGAGAGGTTCTCCATCAATCCATCTGTTGAACATAAGTGAGCATTGGTCTGGATTATAAGCACATGTGTGTCCTCCTCCCTGCAAAACCACACAATCAGATTCTCTTTCTTTTCAACTTGCAAAGACTTTGGAGAAGAAAGAAAGAAAGAATAGTACCTTGATGGTTGCAAAAGTCATGTTATTAGCGTAAGTCCTTGTATATCCAGCGACTTGATAGCTACTCATCATCCAAGGTCTCCAGTCATCAACAATGGAATAGTTGAGATTCCTGATCCATTCTTCCGTTGAAGAGAAAGGTATTCCCATATCATGATCACCACTGTTCAAAGATACTCATGAGTTTGTGACTTACGAACCAAGAATGAAATAACAGTGACACATCTATAAACAAAAATCTTGCCTGTAGATGAGGGAGCGAAAGCCTTTACGACTATTAATCACGTGATATGGAATGGCGTTGTGAATATCATCTGTATATGGAATGTTCTGGGTGTCACATCGGTTCCATTTTCCTAACTCCTGCATAATGAACGATATTAATTACATTGAATTGGTCATTTTTTGTGCTGTTATATTTTATATTTAGAGCAAGAAAAAGAAAGAAATCACATATATATAGTTTACCTTATTCACGCCTAGAGCTCTGCGTACATTTTTATCGTTTGCCCAAATGGCAGACAAATAAAACCCATAAGTCTGATGAGAAGACGATAAGTGTAAGAGTACGTAATCAGAAATTTTGCAAACCTATGAATAATAAACAATAACCAAAACAAGAAAAAACTCTTACAACGCAGCTAGGAGGAGGCAATGATGACGTGTCATTTCCTGAAAACTGATCCAGTTCTCTTCTTCCACCGGTTTTGATGTTTAGCATGGGTGTTTCTTGATATACTGGGCATTTTGGTAACAATATCTGCTCTGTGTATATCTTCGAGATACACTAATAACACTCAAAAACAAAGACAAACGTTACTCTGTGGAAAAAATGCAAAAAACATATATATATATATATATATATATAGATATTCAAGTGGTGTTGTTATTTTAATCTTTACATTATCATAGGCTTGAAGATCTTTTATGCATTTTGCATTATTCGGGTCTACATTAATGTTGCTTCCTCCACAACTTTTATTAAGCGACTGCAAAAAAAAAGTAAAGAGAAAAAAAAAGATTGGAACCATATGTCTCAGCAGCCAAATATTATAGAGAGTACCTCAAAGAGCTCATCTGAAATAAGTCCCATCCGATGAGCAAATAAAACATTGTGTTTAGCTTCAATGTTTTGGTTTGTCACAGGGTTTCCAAGAACATATCCCTGCTCAATTTAAGGAATATATATTATTAATCTCAACCGCATTATTGAACAAAAAAAAAAAGAGAATAAACTATTAATACCTGAAGACTTATGAATGGTGTGAAACCTTTTTCATTTCCTGTTTTTTTTCATATTGTATAATGTGATTAAGATCTTTATTCTAAAATCTGTGAGTAAGGCATAAGTGGTAAGTTAAAGTACCAAGTGAAATCTGTTGCACAACTCCTGGAACAATGTGTCCGGCATATGAATCTCCACCAACGTAAAATGGTCTCGATATAAACTCAGGGTGATCCACCAACCACTGCAGCAGGTAAACAAAGTAAAAAATACACTTAAAAATAAAATAAAAAATGAAGAAACTGCAACAAAGCACACACACACACGAAAAAAAATTAAACTCAACTCTTCTAAGGAATTGGTCGATTTGATGAAACTGTTTGGTGTCGCTCGCCTCAGAAGCAAGATGAGTTTTGGCATAAGAATATCCAGTGCCAACAGGAGATTCCAAATATAAAATGTTAGCTACCTGAAAAATATGAATTATATACAAATTTGAAAAATGTTTTAATTTTTTTTAGCTTTTGTTAAATTTTATAGAAAAATAGAAGAACGGTTTTATGTACAAACGTTGGTGTAATCTCTCACCTTACTTTTGACTACTACTAACAGAAGAGAATAAAAAAAAAAGTTGGTGTAATCTATCACCTTTGTCCAAGAAAAAGATGCTAGCTCCAGAGGAGGCAGTGTCCCATTATACTCATCCCCTTTAAAAGCTAAGGGACCTGACAAAACCCATTTGAGGAAGGAAATAAAAAAAAAACATCAACTGGAATACTTGTCTTAATCCTCCAAATAGGATTTCATGTAAATCATGAAATGTAAGGTTCCATTAAATAACACAACTCATCTTGCAACAATCAAACTATTTGTTACCGTTTGCAAAGAGTAATGCAGATAGGGAGCTGCATCCAGGGCCACCAGTGAGCCAAATCATGAGAGGATCTTTTTCATGATTTCTCTCTGATTTCACAAAGTAGTAAAATAGCTCAACATCCTCAGATTCACCAACACTCACATACCTTTTATTATTTTTCCATTTTCAATCCATATGCAAGTGCAGCAAAAAAAAAAGAAATGCTAGAAATTAGAAATAAATAACTTCTCTGATATGATGAACATTAGAATGAAGAGGTTGACTTTTATTACCCAGTCTCGAGCGCAAAAGGAAGAGGACCTTCAAAACCAGGAAGATACTTCACTTGCAAAGAAGTAACAACAACATATTGTATGGAGGTCGAGATGCTCAACAAAAATAAGATGAGGAGATGAAGATTTCTCATTTTCTCTGCTTCCTAGGGTCGCAAAGCAATATGTCAAAGGAACCTTTAATCCCAAATGATATTAAAGAAGAAAGAAGAATGATATGCTAATTAATTAAAGAGTAAAGACCAATTATTTAACAGATCTTTATCCTGTTTTTTCATATTGTTTTGGTCTTTTTTTAAGCTCAGTCACCACTGCCAGGACAACCATTGGAATGATGATAATAAACTATAATTATACAATTATATCAAATCGTATATAGCCAGGGGCAGACCTACAGAGGGAAAACATGGTTCAATTGACACCGGTTAAATTTAAATAACTGATTTTTAAGCCTATTATAATTATGTAAAATAGCTCAGTTGATCGTAGCTCTCTTCTTTTGAACCCCTAACCTGAGTTCGAACTTTCATATTGTACCCGTATTTTGTCAATTTTATTTCAGTAAAAACCTTTCTCGTTATATTTGGACTTTTTTGGGTCTATAATAAAAATGTTTGACTCCACTTAAATCCCTTTCTGGATCCGTCAGTGTATATAGCTATATAAAAATTAAAAAATTATCATTAAGATTTTATTAACTTGTTGACAATTTTTTTTTAACTCAAACTGTTTAATATTCATATGTACTAACGTACTCATTTGCTTTTTTACTATCATGCTATTAAGTTTATTAAACAAAGGTTTGATTACATGTCATAAATTTTGTATTATTTCACCTAATCAAATAAAACAAGACATATATAGCCCCACCGGGACCAATGCGGACGAGGGACGACCTTATTTCTGTAAACGTTAATCAACATTTTAGAAAGAAAAAAAAAACCAAGCAACGTGACAACAAATAACTTATTTAAAATCAGATTAGACAAAAAGAAAAGCCAAATCTGTTAATTATGTTGCATGTGATAAGATTTTTTTTTTTTTTTTTTGAAAGAATGTTAAATTTCATATCAAAAAACCTTTTTACAAAATATGTGTTCGAAAGTCAAATAGTTTCAGAATTTTTCAGAGCAGTGCATGAAAATATTTTCTCTCTACTCTCTTGATGCAAACCAAGACACCATTGCTTGGTGAAGAAGATGCTTCCCTGCTCTTCCTTGAAGCGAGCAGATTCTATTTCTTATCTGCTTGTCAACAATTCATAATTCCACTTTTCAGTAAACAATCTCAAACTCTTCGATTAGTGATCTTTGGTTTAGATACATGATTCTATTAAACTTTAGATAAATCTGATAATATAATTAAGCATGAGTTGATCTAATTATACAGCTAAATTAATTATACACCGGCCAGTTATGAGATGGTTAGAACATGTTATAAAATATAAATTAATTAAATATTCAATCATGTTATATGATTGGATTAAATTAATATATATCCCACGTTATCCCAACTAAAGTCTAAAGATCATGGATAAATTAAATAAAAATTTTGTTGAAGTTAAATAAATACTTAACTTGATGGATGCATATTGCCGACTGGAGAAAACGAATTCGATCTATCACAAAGCATGATTATACATTTCTTAGAAACTAGATTAAAACTGAGTGAATTTGTTAAAATCAAATTAAACCACAAAAATAACTAAGACAATAGTATTCACGTCTGAATGGATATTAATATATAGTAGAGATTGATATGTGCACTTGTGCAGATATTGATTTTTATTTTTTTATAAATTGATAATTTTTATGATTTATATTATATGTTTTGCAATCTAACGATCAAATTCTTTGTGTTAAAAAATGAAACAACCTAACAATCAATAATTCGTAACACGTGAAACCGTGAAGTAGAAGTAGAGACCGGGACTAGATATCAGTTTCTAGAATTTCACCGAATAACCGAGTCACTGAAACTAAGAGACATTGGGCCTGCGATGAGATGGATCTATGCGAACTGCGGGAAGCTGAAGCCCAAGACGGTCCAAAACTGGAGATGAAGCGAATAAAGCTAAAAGTCCAATGAGATATTAACAGAAGGAAAACGCTATGGTGCGTTAAAGTATGCAAGAACCCATTCCAGCAATATATTTTTCACTCCACATCCAAGAACGTTTCAGTTTTTCACTTCATTCCAGCGTTATTTCTCATTTCTTTACTCTCAGTTGAAACTCTTTTACAATATTGACTGCGTTTTGTTAGTTTTATCTCTTGAAAATCCAAGAAGATAACAAGAGTATGATACAAAAATCGAGAAACTGTGATTTTTATACTATGAACTTGAGTTCTGGGAAGAAAAGTTTGAAGCAAACATCACGTGGACTCTCACCTAAATTTTGGTGGGTTTCAGAAAAAAAGTAATATAATTTAGACACTATCATTGGGACAAATGAAGAAATAGCAGAGGCCTTTGTTTAATCAAGTAGTAATCAACAATCAACTACTCAACAAAACCATGGCTAATGAAGCACGCAATTAAAAAAACACTAACTGGTCTGGTCCGGTCCGACCACACTGCCGCAAAAGTCCAACTAACCCATCACTGTCAGCTACCCTCACAGCTCCGTCACCTAAAAATCTTATCACTTCCAACCCATATATAACCGCCACGTGTGAACAAACCAGTGACAGCCTGTCACGTTAGCATTGTCCAAAACCCACCACCGTTTGTCCTCCATGATAATAAAACTAAGTACTATACAACACCTCTTCTCTTCTTCTTCTTCAACAACACTTCTTCCAGATTTCGAACTTTTTATATGGATAAGATGGAGAAATTCTCATACAACTCGTATCCTGATTCAGCTGAATCCTCGCCTAGATCTCGCGACGTGGATTTCGACAACCCGCCGCCATGGGAGGACCAGCAACAACAACAGCAACAGACGCATAGCTACAAAGTGAAGTTCATGTGCAGCTACGGCGGAAAGATCCAGCCGCGTCCTCATGATAACCAGCTTACCTATGTTAACGGAGAAACCAAAATCTTATCCGTAGATCGCGGCATCAGGTTTCCCTCTCTGGCTTCAAAGCTCTCCGCCGTCATCGGCGGAGACGTCGGAGGAGAGATCTCGTTTAAGTATCAGCTTCCGGGAGAAGATCTCGACGCGTTGATCTCTGTGACTAACGACGACGATCTCGAGCACATGATGCACGAGTACGATCGGCTTCTCCGTATGTCCTCTAAGCCAGCGAGGATGCGTCTGTTTCTCTTCTCGTCGTCTCCCGTCGTCGTCTCCGGCGGATTTGGCTCCGAAGGTTCGACGAAATCTGATCGGGAAACGCTGAATACGATCCCTAACCGGCCGGAATCTGAGAAATCCGTAACCGCTCCGGCGAATAACGCCGACTTCTTGTTTGGATCGGAGAAAGTAGTTGCAGCTCCGGCTCCGCCGGCTGTGACGGTGGTGCCGCAACAGGTTCAGGATCCACAGATGTTCGTTAATCAACAGGTGATGACACCGGAGCACGGAGTGAATCAGGCGGAGATTCAAAGACAGATCCATGAGTTTCAGAGGATGCAAATCAGAGATCAAGAACAACAACAGATGCAACATCAGCAGCAGCAACAACAACAACAAGAGGCTATGTACAGAAGAAAGAGCGAAGACGGAGGATACTTCGCTCCAACATACACTCAAACTCCGGCGCCGGCGCCGACGACGGTGTCTCAGACGAATCAACAACCTCCTGTTGGCTACTGGCAAGGAAACAATAACAACAACAACATGTACACAACTACTTCGCAGAATCTACCGGAGCAGCAAGTGTACATGATTCCAGCTCAGTCTCAAGCTCCAGGGACGTTATACCACAGCGTAATGAGACCACCGACACAAGGAAACCAAGGCTATTACCCACCTGTTCAACGTGTCCAACAGCATCATCCTGATCCCTACATGGAGCAGCAGAGCCAGCAAGGCTACAACGTGGTTCCACCACAGCCTACGTATTCAGCTGGTCCACAAGTTATGAGTGGTGGTGTTGGTGGTGGTCAAAGGGGTTTACAGGAGACGCAGCCGTATTCACAGATGGGGAATCCTGTGTACTATACTGTGGCTGGGGATGGTATGATGGTGCCACCGCAACCGCATCAGCAACAGTATCAGGGAATGGGTCAGCCGGTTAGTGGCATGACCGGACCGGATGGTAAAGTGGTGGTTAACACGGGGCCTAAAGTATCGCAAAGTTCAGATTCGGTATGAGTGTGAGATCAAGATGTTGATGTGAATCTCATGATCACATTATTATCATTATTATCCGTTCACAAATACTTTATATTATATGTATAAGCGTTTGAGATTGAATTGGAATCTGAATGTGCTTGCTTTTGAGTTTAGCTCCTTTTTTAGAGCTCTGTTTTAAGTTTTAATAAAATATGCTTCTGGACCTTTTGGTCTCACCATCTCTTGTGCATCCATTGAGTGAGTGTTAAGATTCTAGCTTTTGTGCCTTCCTTAATTATCTTGTATGACTTAAGTTGATTTACTTTATTGAGTAAGACTATAAATCGATGTCCTTTCATGTTCATGCCATTGTTTAAAGTGGTCAAAAATCTAGTATGGACATGTGTTGTGCGAGAAAAAGAGTGTTAGGTGAGAGAGCATTGGATCTTAAAAGATGAATGTTGAATGTTCACTCACTCTTAACTAATAACTAACTAATCCATAGGGCCCATTCTCTATCTTATCAATCAGTTTTTATTTAATTTACTAATCGACAATCATTTTATTGTCAGCATCATAGATCATCTAAAGTCTTTTGTCTTCATTATTTTGCTGCCATATTAATTACATGTCTCAATCCAGAACATAGGTGTCCATGTAAAACCTTTCTTGTCTTTGTCATGAGGATTCAAATTGATTTTTTGTTCTTCCTCTTTCACCCAAATTTGTCTTATCATTTTCATTTCTTGTCTTTACATATATGGATGTCGATCAGTTTTTTTTTTTTTTTTTTGGCTCAATGTCGATCAGTTTGGTTAAGTAGACCCTGTCTATGACTTTGATTTGTTTTTTTAGTGTTACTTCAAATTATATTGAAAGCCCAAAGAGCAACATACCAGTACATGGATTTAACAAAGAAGCCCAACAGATGGCCCAATGAAAGTACTAAAATGATTACAAATAAAAGGACATGTATTGACCAAAACAAAACAATCCTTCCAAACACACAATCTTGTTATCGGGAAAGTGATGCTTCATCGTCAATCCACGGCTGTGACACCTTCTGCAGGTAGAGACACGAATCGCTTCATTATTACAGAAAAGTAACCCCGGGAGATCTCCAATCTTCTTACTCTGCATCATAGGTTTACTAGACGTATGAACACATTGGTTTCAAACATGCATAGGTCTTCATGTAGCACCGAATAATTTTGGTTAAAACTTTATTACATTCCAACCTCTTCAATAAGGTTTGAGAACAAAGGAAAAGCAAAGAAACATATAGGAGTAGTTTTTAAAAGCCTAAAATCCCAAAACAAAAGTTCAGACCCTTTACTTTCTCAAAAGACAATTGAGAGTTTAACAAACGTTTCTACTCTCTTTTATTAGATCTTGTGCATCTCAAGGAAACTCTTACTGGAGACTTTGGCGACTTAACCAAACAACGAAAGAGCTTTGGGAAAGGTTGTTTCAATGGGTCAAGAGCGAGTGAATACTCTTGATAGTATGGTAAAGAGCGGCTAACGCAGTAACCGAGGTGATAACCGGAAGTTGCTGTTGTACAAGGTAATGAACTTGGTAGAAACTCGGGTAAGTGAGGCAGATCATACCCATCTTCAGGTAGAGAAGGTAGCCTCCATAAAAGACTCCGGTCAAGTAAATCCCCGAGATTCTGTTGAAAATGGATAACATGGAGTTCTTCTGAGGCTGGTAAACAGTGAGGTGAGGTGATAAAGGGCGAAAGCTTTGAGCTTTTGGAGAAGTCTGGTCCTCCTCTGTTATCTTTATACCCTGTGAGATTGTAGACAACATGCGTCTTGGTGTTCCAACACCAAGAGCTCTCAAATGAGCTCCCATTGCATCCACAGAAGCTTTTGAATGCTAGAAGAATTAGAGATAAGAATCAAGCAAGCACAACCATAAGTTAAGCAGCTCTATAAAAAAGAACCCCAAAATTTGAGCAAAGGCAACTTACCTCTCTCTCCTCTCTAATGGCATTGCTTATGTTGGTAGTTCCAAAACCAGTCCCAAGAGTGTCGTTCACACCAGGTCTCGATCTACAAAGAAGAAGACACATAGTGAAAAAGCGCAACAACAGAGTGTGACTCCATACTTTATTTTGGATCCCATGGAACAAAAGGAAACATACCCGAAAGCTCTACACAAACTTGCATAGTTTTGACCACTACCCAATGAAGGTTGAGCCTTACCAGCAAGCTGCAAAGAACAACGATTTTTCAATAACAGTTAAGAAAAACACTGTCTCTACTCATATCCAACAAGTAAAAGAAGACCTTATCATCTGATTCTCATTACAAGCCCCCCCCCCCCCAAAATAACAAAAAACAAAAAGTAATACCATATGGTAGCTAACTCTCTATCATCTTCTTCATCCCAATATTTTTGCATAGTAATCACAAAAAGGAATATGGAGGCACACAATTTTTCAGATTATTCCGAGAAATGTTCAATTTCTATACCACAAGAGCCTATACAAACCTTTCACCCTATTAGATAATCTCGTGTTCTCATTTTTTGTTTCTATATCAACGATTGAACACATAACACATCAAAATCTGCAAATCAGCATATCCGTTTCAGATCCCATGAATACTTCCCGTGAAACGAAGCATAACAGAGACGTTCATCAATGAAAATAAAGACGAAATCGCAATTTTTTTCTCGATCTATCAACTATTTCACCAAAAAGACGCAAACAACGTACAGATTTGTAGACGGAAAGAGGCGCAGAGACGACGTCGCGTCGGCGAAGCGATCGGAGAAGAGCAGTGGCAGCCATCGTCTGAATCGAAACCAGTATCTTTACTAACCCTCCTGAGGAAACTCGGAACAAAAGAAATGGGATCTAGACTAAAACCAACCCTATTTAAGAAAATAATAATAATTAGAGGGTAATCTGGTAAATTGTAATTCTCCACAGTGTTATCTGACTGCACGTTTCACAATGTGTTGTTAGTGGAATTCTCTTTCTGGACCAGCGAGTTCGCTCGTATTTCATCTTTTACGGCAGCGAGAAATTTTGAGTAAATTGCACTGAACAACTTAGACTTTACATATACTCTTAAAATTCCCCTTTTATTTGTTATCTTCTTTTAAAACCCCTTATGATAGTTTTTTTTGAATCAAAAACCCCTTATGATAGTTTTTTTTGAATCAAAAACCCCTTATGATAGTTAACTCATAACATCCGGGAGGCTACTATACATATCATGATGAGAATTAGCTGTTCATGTTCTTTGGCAAAAGAAGCAACAAAACAACAACAGTGAATAGATCTCAATTAGCTTTTAATTACCATTCCATAGAGAAAGGTTTCGTCAACATAGGAGATCCCCAAATCTTACAAATAAGAAAAAACTACTAGACTTCAACTTCTGAATATCACAGACACTAGAGAGAACAACTCTCTCTCTTTTTTTTTTTTAATTTATTGCAGATAACGATAGTAGAAGAACTTAAGCAGCCATCATGGAACCAGAGTTCTTCTTGCACTCCGACAGCATGTCCATGTAGAACTGGCACTTACTGATGTCGCTTCCAAAGCTGTTCACACACTGCAAAAAACACATCAACACAAACAAGACAAAAACACATAGGTTACAGGACAATGACAAACCAATAACACATCCGCAATGCCAAGGATACAAGACAATGAGAAGGGCATAATTGCTTAGGGTTTAGATCCAATGCTAATTAAAGGAAAGTATCAAACCTACAAAGCAAAAGAGCTCAAACTTACATCCTGGAAAGCCTTGGACTGAGTGTCACAAGAAGCAGAGTTCATGCTGTTTGCGACAGGGGAAGCAGAAGCTGAAGCAGGGGCAGCCTCAGAAACAACAGTTTCATGCTTAATGGTTCTTGGTCCCATCACAGCATCCATAACCCTATGTGCAACTGCGTTTCCAGTACCCCAAGCCATACCTATAGTTCCCAACACAAACAACATACCATCAAAAAACCAAACCACTAACCTATGAAAAGACAAAACGCTTACAAAAAATAAAAATACACATACCATCAGCTATGGTAGAGCCAATACCACCAAAAACAGAACCGCTTCGTTGAGGCTGAGCTGTAGCAGGAGGAGGCGCATGTTTCACTGTAACCCATAAAAATATTTTAAAACATTAACAATTGCATATCAAAGAAAATTAACCGATTGGATTATTAAACAATGATCCGAAAATGAAATTCACCAGTTTGAGGAGGCGGGCTACGTGCTGGTGCAGGGCGAGCGCGGTAACCAGAACTTCCTGCACAAACAAAAATCACAAAATCAATTTTCTTCCACGTCGACACAAACATAAACCCTCTAAATGTTTTGTGGCTCCACATATATAAACATCATAGGAACACGCTTCCAGCAACATATACACATAATAGACTACACACACCCTAGATCGAAAGCATTCGCATCGTATTCACAAATCATGATATAAACAAACGAGGAGGAAGAAGAGATCTTAAATTTTTGAAAAGAGAGAACGAACTCACCACCGGAGCTGCGTCGAGGCATTCTGAAACTTAGAAGACGTTAAACAAGTGAAAACAAATTATTATCAGGTCGAAACAAAACTTAACGCTCTAGAAACCTGAGAAAACGTATTTATAAGTGGAAGACAGCAAATATCAGATGAGAACGAGAGCACGAGAATTATTACACGTGTATATCTTTAATTGGTTGCGGAACTTTCTAGACGAGAAGGTTCGACCTTGCTCATCACGTATCTTGCGCCTCAAACCGAGATTTTTTTCCTTTTTTTTATTTAAAGGAAGGTTACAAACCCCAACGGATTCGGGCTTTGAGTGGTCTGGCCCATAATAATTTCCTCCTCTCTTTTTTTGTTTCTTTGGTGAATTTACAAGTCAGATCCTTTAATCTTCTGGTGATTTACAGATCAGATTAACATTTAGATTTAGTTAGATTATTCACTTTGTACTGCAATTTCCTACACAAAGTGGGGTTTGTTACCACGAGAATTCTTATATTTAGATTTAGATCTATAGATGTATTGATTTTTTTTTCCTTGTATTGATAGTAATCTTTTTTAATTTGATGTCAATTAGTATTAACACTAATCTATACTAATGTAAAGACTTACAAATGTAAGTATTTCTTAGATAAAACAGCACAAATGAAAGCAAAACAAACCAGTATGATAAGTAAGTTTAACAACTTATGTTACTTTGAATCACATTGTTAAGTATCCAATAGAAAACAAAAGGAGTCACTTGCAGTTTAAAAAACTCTCAGCAAAAATAGCAAAATAAAATGATCAAGTTTCCGCAGTGGCACTCGCAGCACTCAAGTCCACAGACAAATCAAGAGTCTGCAAAAATAAGAATGAAGAAAAACTGAGTTTTCCAAGATGTTGTGTTTACTTGTGAACCAAGAAACATAGTGATGATGAGTTTGTACCTTTCCAGTGATCTTGGTGTACATCTCTAGTACATCCACCACTGTACTCTCGAAATGTGTTGTTGCATCATAAGTCTGATAAGAATATATAAAAACAAAGTAACCTCAACAAAAGAAAACAAAGACATGTTTGAAACAAAAATTATTGAGACCATATGATATGACTATGGTTATTCACTTACACCGGAGATGAAGCAGTTGTCTTCTTCCTCCTTATTGGTCGGAACGTAAGTGTCATAAGAATGGTAGAAGATCTCATCAATAGGTCCAAGCAATTCGATGCCAGGTTTAAGCTCTTCTTCGGGATTGTCAGTCTCAGCTTCTGCAGAGACAAAAGCTATGTATTTGCCCTTTGGTGCCACGTTGTGAGCGTATGAGCAACAGAACAAGTACCTAAAAAATCCAAAATCTCAGAGATTCATCCTCATGTTTCTATAGTTGAATGTGTTCTTTGACTATGATCTCTTACATGTCTGATTTGCGGCCGAGCTGCTTCTGAGGAAGAATGATTTGGACAGAGTGAGCGTCATTAGTGTCTGGGATTGGATGGCTCATTATACACACAGCTCGAGTCACTTTCCCTACTTTCTTAACCTGAAACACAAGGAACCCTTCTTAGAAAACAACTCGACCGTAAAATAACCAACCTTTTTTTAGGTGAAATGGGTTTAGAGTTACCTTGTCAGACAAGTAAGAAGGATCACAAACAACTTTCTTACATTTAGCAGTTTCTCCCGCAGAAGTGACACCGATAGCTTTTCCGGAGCCATCAAACTCAACCTGTTAAAGAGATAATGTTAAAAAAGATTCATGAGTTTCTAGCTATCTTACATTTTATGGATCGTGTGTAACCTTGCATTCAGGCTTGTTCAGCATGTAAGTCCCTCCATAGACAGCGCTTAAACGCGCAAAAGCCTGAGAACAGAAGCAAGATTTGAGACATACAAAGGATTGTAAATCAAGAAGAAACCTATGATGTTTCTTGAGAATGACATGAACACGGACCTGAGGCAACTCTCCTAGACCATACAATGGGTAGATGTAAGGAGATCCTCCTTGGAATCGAGCCAAGGACTCCGCGTAGAGCTTTACCACATGACAAAACAATAAAATGAACACTGAGATCAGAACATTCCTTGTTCATGAAGAAAACAAAAACGCTTTACCTTGATTCTCTTAACAAAATCAATGGCAGGTTGATCCAAGTAGTCATCGTCATTGTGAAGCGCTAAGGCATGGCCGATGAAGTCGATTGTATCATCTTCGAGTCCATACTTCCTACTCAGAAAATAAAAAACAGAGAGACAAAGCGTGTAACACAAGAAACTATGATGAAATGATTTTGAGTTTGGAAGAAAATAAGTTGTACGTACGAGATGATCTCTCTAGCAGTGACTTTGCTTAGGTCAAGTCCTTCATGAGACTTAGGATCCTTCTCATCGTAGTCTTGCACATAGATGAAGAACTTTCTAGCACGTCTTTTCTCGAATAGTCCCATCAATGGCGATTTTAGAGCTTCCACATCAGTGGCTGGGACTTTATAGATCTGACGTTTTCGTATGGTATGGATGATTGAAATATCTGAGTGATTAACTTGTTTTCTAAGGTAAAAATAGACTTAATTTTTACCTTGCCCTTCTTGTAGACGAAGCTACCATCAACTGCCTTGAAGTTAAGATACTTGGTGACATCGGTGTGAATCAGGGTTTGAACAAGGAGTCCATTAGCCATTATGAACTGTAGATCAAGAAACCATAATCTTCATAAACCGACTCCCGTTACATATATGTGTACATATTCTGATATTCACTTATAGAAATGTATATACCTTTGGGATCATATCGACATTGTATTCTCTGATAGCTCCAAGATTTTCTAGAGGAGTGTCACTTCCCCTGAAACGCTTCCATAGCTGAGTGAGGTTAAGAGAGGATGATTCTCCTCCATAGTAGTCGTTTCTATCCATATGCAGTACCTATTAATACATTCGAACATACAAACAAAATAAATAAATAAATTGTTTACATATTTGAAAGATAACTGCTTTGTATACATATGCATGTGATGCACAAAGATAAGGAGAAAACCTTGAGGCCATCGACAGAGAGGAGACCACTAAGGATACACTCCTTGAGACCAGTCCCAAGAACAATCACATCATACTCTTCATCCATTTGTTGCAATCGATCCTCTTTGATTATTCTCCCGTCTCTAATAGATTTTGGTTTAAAGTGTGTGTGGGAAGAAAAAGAAATAGAGGATGATGTGTGGCTGTTAATACAGTCTTTACCACCACCTCCGATCTTACCGTTTAACCCCATGAGAATGTTCCACGTTAATCATCAAAACCGCATTGTTAGGAAAAATATTTAAATGTATACAATTAAACACACAAAAAAAATTACTATATTCAGACAAACAGGTGGCGAATGAAAATTGTCCTAATTACATATGTCAATGGTTGATGAAGCAAAAAAAAAAAAAAAACTCGAGATCAATTCCATAATAATCATTGGTTTTCTGTATACCGGGCGGTTAAATCACTGAAATGACAAAAGTACCCATAGACACTGTACAGACAGTGTCTTGTTGATCCACTAGGACCACTACCAAAGTAAACACTGTTCTGTACTTACTCAAAGCAAAGAGGGAGAAACAGAGATATGCTAGGCGGGGATGATAACGGACCTGAGGCGGATCAATGGCTAGTTACATCGAAAAATCTTTTAGCCTCAAGTGACTTCAAAGGAGCAAAGACATTAGCGATCCACGCATGCGAAGAAGACTCGTCCCGTACACATGCAGCGGACTATATCATCGCCATCTCCGACACTCTCCTCGCCGGAGAATCCACCGTCGGAGATTCCAAACTACCGGACTGGTACGCTGTACTCCGACTCGACAAGGTAACCAAAAACCTCGAACACATCGCAGTTCAGTACCGTAGACTCGCTCTTCTCCTCAACCCCACCGTTAACCGTCTCCCTTTCGCCGATCAAGCGCTTAAGCTCGTCTCTGACGCTTGGTGCGTTCTCTCTGATCCTCCGAGAAAAGCTATCTACGACCGAGAGTTGCAGCTGAGCCAACTCGGTCAACGTCAAACCCAACCGGAGCAGTTTCAGTGCAGACACGAGTCGCCATTGCAGAGCCGAGCTGAGACATCGGAGAATCCGAGCTTTTGGACGGCTTGTCCGTACTGTTATGCGCTTTTTGAGTACCCTAAAGGTTATGAAGAATGTGCGTTGAGGTGTCAGCAATGTAGGAGAGCGTTTGAAGCGGTTAAGACGGAGACGCCACCAGCGGTGAAGAGTAATGGCCAAGGCGTTTACTTTTTCTGTTCGTGGGCTATGTTTCCGGTAGGGTTTTCAGGTTGTGCTAAAAGCTCTGGTTCTGGTTGGTCGCCAATATCACATCTCTTTCACTGCCCTGTGCAAAGCCCCCCTGATCATCAAGAAAATCTTGAAACACCTGCTCCAAGAAACTATCACGATGTTGACAGTGGTGATGAGTTATATATTACAATATCTGATGATGATGAAGAGAGAGATGATGCGAAGAAGAATAAGAAAGGATGATAATATCAAAGGGGTTGATCTTTTGAGGAACTTGAATAGTCTGTTATTAATACTGTGTTGTTGCAGATGATAAGGGGAAGGCTACTTAGTGAATAGGTCTTTTGGTGTCCCTTGTTTTGTGCTTGCCTTCTTGGGCCTTGGTTTTGTGTATTCCTAGTAGTTTTGATTCGTTTGTGGAATCGATGTAAATGTAATCTAGTTGATGTAATCTTATGTATAATCTTATGTATCATATCCAAAAAAGGTTTCAGATTGATATGGTTGCTATGGACGTCTGAGTAAGGCATCAACACCTGTTTTCTCAGACTAGAGGATATAGCATAATTAGCAGAATGGTTCTATATGGTAGAAAGGCTTTATTCTGCTCAGGCTCGAGTGTTGTTGCCCACTGAATTTCGAACCAATTCTGTAACTTTTCTTTTGTAAATATGTCTGAAGATCAAATATCAAACGATACATTGTACTTCTGTGACTTTGATGACAAAGAACATAACCTACACACAACGACAAAGGATCTACGTCGTTGTGTAGATTACCTGCCAAAACCTAAACATTGTTTGCTTCTTTCTTTCTTTAATTCGAAACAGTGTTTTTCATACTTGAAAATTTACCAAATTTCTGTGCAAAAAAAATCATCTTCAAACCAGTTTTGATTCTTCAGAATCAACACAACTGCTAATGTTTGTAAGGCATAACTGATCAAGCCTCAATCTTGATTTGTTAGTGTTTTTTTAATCAACTGTAAGATTGTGTTCTTCGAGTTTGCAATGTTTAAACCTCTTTGAAAGATATACGTGTAACAAAAACATGAACACGTAAACACTAGGACCTAAAAGTCAACTAGATTGAAAATGACAATGTAGATAATACAGATAGAGAGGTTAAACGAACTTTTTTCGAATTGAACATATTTTCCCACCAAACTCATCTCCCTTCTTCCTCACAGCACCTTTAAATAGCTATTCGATTCAAAGACCAAAAACTCATCAGAAACAACAACAACAAACACATCAAAGCAAAAGAAGAAACCTTTTTCAAGCAAGCAAGCAAAACCATGGCACTGATGAAGAAGAGTCTTTTTGCTCTTCTCCTCTCATCACCACTTCTGATCATCTGCCTAATTATTTCATTGCTCGCTGATCCAGTTTCAGTAGGAGCTCGCCGGTTAGTCGAGGAGATTCCTAAACCGGAAATACCCAAATTGCCTGAACTACCTCACATGGAGATACCCAAATTGCCTGAACTACCTCACCCGGAGCTACCAAAACTGCCGGAACTACCTCACCCGGAGATACCGGAACTGCCTGAACTACCTCACCCGGAGCTACCGAAACTGCCAGAACTCCCTCACCCGGAGCTACCAAAATTCGAAGTTCCTAAATTCCCGGAGCTCCCTAAACCAGAGCTGCCCAAGTTACCTGAATTCCCAAAGATGCCAGAGATTCCAAAGCATGAGGGGACTAAGTTGATGGAGACTCCGAAGCTTGAAGCTCCTAAGATGCCGGAGATTCCAAAACCCGAGTTACCAAAGATACCTGAAGTTCAGAAGCCTGAGCTACCAAAAATGCCGGAGCTACCAAAGGTGCCAGAAGTTCCTAAGCCGGAACTGCCTAAGATCCCAGAGATTCAAAAGCCGGAGGTTCCTAAGTTGCCGGAGATTCAGAAACCGGAGTTGCCGAAGATGCCAGAGATTCCGAAGCCGGAGTTGCCTAAGATGCCGGAGATTAAGAAACCAGAGCTACCGAAGATGCCCGAAGTTCCCAAGTTGCCGGAGTTCCCAAAAGCTCCCGGAACTCACTAAGTCTGATGAGCCTTATAAAAGCCCATTTACTTTAAGGCCCACTCTATGATCATAAATTACCATACCACCCTTATCATGTTTGTCTAGTTTCAGATATATACTCTTTCTGTCTGTTATCTCATCATCGTTTCGTTACCTTAGTGAACCATATCGTTATGGTATAGCATACTCCTCTTTCTTTTCTATTTTTCCTACACTCTACTTGTATTCTGCTATACTTGTATGTTTCATATGTATATATATATATATATATTTGTATTTCATTTCATATACTCTTTTAATGGTTTTTGTTACTAATTATCTGTGATAATCGTTTTGTCTAAAGACAACTGTTCATGAGTTCGAATAATACGGGCCATTTTTATGAATATCGACTCTATTTATCTGAACAGACAAAAGGTCCCTTAGGATTACTAAATCAAACGTGGTTAAACGGGAAAAGAGGAAGTAGGGAGAACACATTTAGGGAACATGGTGATTATATGTGCCTTAAATGATTTGAAGCATCATTGGTGCTCTCAATCTTTTGCAAACCGGTTAAGCATGGTAAACCTGGTCAAGGTGCCAAACATTCCTCTAGGTCTCAACTCTCAAGTGAATCCTTGCAAGAAGACTTCATGCTATTTTTTTACCATGTCGTCTTTTATTTTCCTCGTTCACATCTATATTGTTTTGGTGACTTCCTTTTTAATACCACCATGGGGGTTAGACTTTTCCATTGTATTTTTTTTTTTTTATAAACCTTTTCCAATGTATTTAGCTGATTTTTGCTCCTCGTATATATTTTATTAATTGGATTTTTTTTAAATTGATTCAGGAGCTTGTACATTTTCTTTTGTTTCTATCTAGTTTTGACTAGATAGGTGAGATTGATCTATCCACTATACAGGTTTTCTTGTAATGTCTAATGTTTATAACTTGAACAGGTAGGGATATAAGTTCTCAACTAATTAAACTTAAAGGAGTTATACATATAAGAAGTAAAATTAAATGAAAATACAGGTGAGTTTGTTGAGGACTTAACATCAAAACTCACAATCGTGATCAGAGTTCTTCTCACCAAATTTGCTGACTCCTACAAATTTTACATTATAAATAGCTCTCTCGTCTCATGTATTATATAATAACTCACTCGTTACACAATAGCGAAACACAATCTATATTCACTTGACTCAAGTTGGTTTCCATTCAAGAAAATACCATATCACACAAAAAAAATGACTAGTCTTCGCATTCCTATTTTTGTCTCTATTATGTTTTTCCTTGTTTTTATTTCGTCGTTCTTTATGTTTGCTACCCCTACTTTTGCTGCTAGAGTAGGTCGCTCTCTGGTCCAAGAAGAGGTCGCGAAAATTCCGCAATATAAAAAGCTTGAGGAGCCGGAGATTCCAGAAGTGCCGGAGGAGCCAGAGATTCCAGAAGAGCCTGAGGAGCCTGAAGAACCAGAGGAGTCAGAAGAAGGGAGTTTTGAGTTCCCCTCGTGGATCCCAAGCTTCCCTTTTCCCGGTAGTAACGGAGGTTTTCAGAACACTGAAAAGACAAAACCTACAAGTGTTTCCGAGGAAACTTCTAGTGGTTCGAACAAGAAGCCATAGATCAATGGATGTAAAGCGTTACAAGGGAATCTATACATACTGCTTTCGCTTGATTAATGATAAATAAAAAGTATATATGTAATAATAAGTTGGTTTGTGTTTTATGAAATACGAGAGAGTATATATTTATGTATTAGAGTTTCATGTCATGTTTGGGTCACTGACACCTCGATATTAATAGTCTTGTACTGAGTCTCTCTTGTATGTCTTTCTTTATGGTACAAAATATATATTTTACTTATTACGTTTTGCAATTTATATTGTTTCTGTTTACATTTTGTAATTAGTTTCAACTTCATTTTTTTCTGTCACTATGTTTTTTTTCTTCTTTTGCGAAGTCTTCTTGACTGACAGCCAAAAAAAGTTGAAAGCTTCGAAAGGCCCATTATCAGTCCAGGTTACTGAATAGGCCCATCTTTAGGATATAATTTCGGCTCATTATCAGTATGAGTTTAGTGAACAGACCCAATTTTATAAAGGACACTTATGTTAGCAAAGCTTAGTCTTTCTTGATAATGTGATATTTAAACATCATATTCAGTAGTCTTATCGTATCATGTTTTTGATGATTATTTCTCAACAGATCACATAATTGTTTCCTTGAAAAGTAATCATATAGCCCCTCCTCTGGTCTCACACGGTAACTACTGTTCTCATATCAAATCAAACAAAACACATAAACAAGGTAACAAGAAATCAATCTTTAGAAGAAAAACAAAAAACAAAAAGCAAGAAAAAGAAAACAAAAGGACGGGAAAAAAGTAGTCGTCAAGGCAATTAAGCACTTAATCCCCGTGCATTTCTTTAATCATTCATTTGCTACCCTTTTTCTTTTTCTTTTCTTTATTCCCATTCTCCAACCAAATACGTGAATGCTCCCAAATTGTTCATCACTCTTCTTAATATAACATGTCTTTTATTTTAAAACTAAATGTGAAAAAAATAAGTGGACTAGATTGGTTTTTTTCTTAGCTTAGCTACTGAACTAGCAAACAAATTAAAAACTGTAATGTGGTTCGGTTTTTCTTTACTTCAGACGAAAATGAACGCTGTTTTGATCCTCTGGTCATCCTATAGATGTACCAAAACATCCCACCCACGCACCTAAAGGAAATAATTTGAAACTATAATTAAAGAAACCACCTAAAGAAAAAAAAGTGAAAACTCACTTCCACTATTTGGCTCGTTAATTATTTTTAAAAGAGTAAACGTTAGTTGGCAACAAACACAAAACAAAAGTGAACAGAAGACCAGATATACGGGCTTTACTTCAACTAACAAATAAGAAATTATTACGTTTGTTGTAGTGTTACTCAACTATATATTCGTGATGGCTTTTGATATTATGTGGATCGTGAGGGCTTGCCATTATATAGACCATTATTACATTTACACACGTTAAGGCCCCTCCTCGTCCCATTGCCTCCATCTTAATAACAACAACAATTCTAATACTAATTTAAAACAACAAAATTGTAAAAACCACAAAGAAAACCATCTTTTACGTTACACAATTTATGATATTTTTTAATGTTTTTATCGGTTTAAAAATGTATGGATAATTCTTTTTCTTTTTGGTAGATAACTTATGGACCATTCTGAATTGAGATAGTGTAATCCAAATCCTATCATTTGGTCATTCTTTTTCCAATTTTTTTTTTAATATACTTTTTTCCAACCATATGGTAGAAACTAGAAAGTGGATGAGATATGAACTCGAACAAAAAACTAACGTAAAGACACATAAAAGCTAGGGTTGGTCACAAATACTTGATACTCGGCTTGTACCCGCTACTTGACTTGATTCGGTTTGAAAAATCAAGTACTTGATATAATCAAGTCGAGTAATAAGTAAGGATATTTTATTACTCACAAGTACAAGTCAAGTATCAAGTTCATTTTTATTTTTAACTACTTGGTTCGTTACTTGGTTTGTTACTTGGTTTGTTACTTGTTATCCTTACTTGTTTGATTACTTGTTATATATTTTTTGGTTTATTAAATATATAGTATCTATTTCATTAATTAATTAAATTTAATGCATTTTATTAGTACATGATATTTAAAATTAAATACTTATTCTGACCAAGTCGTGTATCAAGTAGTCTATTTAAATTTATACAAATATAAAATAATAAAAATAAAATTAATTATTTATTCTTTTTGGTTTATTACTCTTTTTTGTCAATGAATAAAAATGCATTTTCTTAAATCATAGTAAAATAATTTGTTTGTATATCAATTTTTATAAATGAATCAAACATAAGTGAAATATTTATATAATATCTCGAAAAATTTTTTCTTCTTAATATAATTTATTTCACGAATGACTAAAATACATGCAAAACAAAGTTAAAAGAAAAATAATGATATATTATTATATATAATAAATTAAATTTACTTTTAAATTTTAACTAATTATCAAATAATTTACCAATAATTATCAAGTAATTTACAAGTAACAAGTAATAAAACAAGGTAAGTATTTTGCAAGTCGATCAATTTTTCGCAAGTACTTAAAATTGCAAGTACTCTTTTTTAATAAACTAAGTACAAGTCCAAGATTTGAATACTTGAACAAGCCAAGCCGAGTACTAAGTATAGCGAAAATACCGAGTACTCGGCTTGTGCTCACCCCTAATAAAAGCTGTTAAATCATTTTTTAAGAAGGAAATAAAAATCCGAATTAAATTTAAAGCGTTCATTTTTTTTGTTAGAAGTGAAGTGATCTTCTTCTATTATTTATAGTACTATAATTTCATTATTGACCATTATGCGGATAAGGGCAAAATCGTCAAAAGAAAACACCTCTAATTATAAAGCAACGCCTCAACACTCCAGTCTTCATCACGCCCCATTTATTTCCTCAGAAAAATATTAATCGTTTCACAAGCATTTCTCTACGTCTGGATCTGGAAGAGAAGATCTTCACTTGTTTCCTATCTGTAAGCTAACTGGTTCCATCGTTTGGTCTTCTTACTGTTTGTCTCTATGCTCTCTGTTTTTTTTTCTTGGGAAAATTTTGGTGTAAATATTAAGACACTTCCGGCGAATTTGATGCTGAATGAGCTTAGTGGAATAGGTGAATTTAGTCTGATTTGGATTAGAAAGATTGGATTTTTATTTTTATTTTTGGAGAGAATTTGATTAGAAATTGTTCAATGATGCAACATGCTATGATATCTCTGATGAATGTTTCTTTTTTTTGTAACAGAACTCATATCTCTCTGTCTGGACTACAAAGCAGTGAGTGATCAAAATCTATATAAGTGCATAGAAGGAGACACTTACACAGCATGTTTTGGCTCACAAGTTCTGTTCGCAAAGCTCTGCGTTTGAATCTCTATTGCCGTGTTATTCTGTAAATTTCATCTCTTTACCTCAAATCTTCTTCCTCTTCTTCTGCTTCTTCTCTATCTTCAGCACTTTTTCTTCTGTTTATATATAATCTCTTTAATCATGGGATCCCAACGTTTGTACGTTTTCCATTGTGAACAATATAGAATCATCTAAACCGATTCCTTTTTTAAACCCCTGAAAGCTTTTTTCAACTCTTTCTTCTTTAGCTCCCTTTCTCTCTTTTTCTTCGAGTCATCTCTTTTCTAGTAGCCTGCTCTGTTGTGTGGAGCAACTGTTAGTTCTCAACCCAAAGTGTTTTTGGAAAAGTTATGGTAAGCCAATCAGCTGGTCAGACAAGATTTCGAACATTCAAGTACGAGAACAACGGTGACTCTAACAATCCAACTATTGTAGTAAGAGCTATTGTTTGCTTTCAACCCATGGCTAATTGTCAGGTTTGTTTCAGATTTAATGCTCTCTTGTTGTCACACACTTATAATCTTATACTTTATTTCTAACACTATTGTTTGTCTTCCACTTTCAGGCTGAATACTTCAGACATATGCTCAAACCAGTGACGTAGTTTGGTTTGTGTGTGTTTGTGTTGTATCTTCTAGCTGGCATTTTTTCCTCCGTTTTGTTCTATATTTTCTCTTACGATTGCTTTAAGAAAGAAACAAAAAAGTATTGCGTTCAAGCAAACAGCTTCCACAATCGGTACGCTTACTCTTTCTTTCATATCTTCACTTTTTAATGTAATGTTGGTTCTATTTGTAAACTATAACTTTCTTGAGTTGGATTTTGTAACGTCCATGTAAAATGATTCATCCCTTTTTTTCTTTTTCTTGCAGTATTGTATTTCTGTAAAGTTTCCTTAGCTTAAACTGCAAGAGCATGCCTCTTGATAACAAGCAACAGAAATGGTTGCCATTGGGCTTGAATCCTCAGGACATAGCTACCGGGTCTTCCTGTCCTGGAATTCCTTTCCCAGAACTCGGTAAAGTATATGCAGCTGAGCATCAGTTTCGCTATCTGCAGCCACCCTTCCAGGCCTTACTGTCCAGTTATAAAAAACAACAAGTTTCATGTTTGAACGGGCGGTCCAACTGTGATGCTGCTCTAGAGAAGTCACTCAAGTCTTCTCATAAAAGATTTCTAGTATTCGATCAGTCAGAGAATCAGACTCGCTTGTTACATTGTGGGCTTCCACTGCGTGCTCCTACCTCTGTGGCTGCTGATCCAGGGAACATTCTCAACTCCCTAAACCTAGAGAAAGGGTTAATAAGTAAGGATCATGCCATTCCAGAAAAGATTTTGCTTCATGAAGATGATGGTAATGGAGAAGAAGAGTCAGAGATGCACGAAGACACTGAGGAAATCAACGCACTTCTGTATTCTGATGATGATGAAGACAATGATGATTGCGAGAGTGATGATGAAGTGACGAGCACAGGTCACTCTCCATTCCCAGTTGAACAACAAGCGTGCAACAAAACAACAGAAGAAATGGATGAAACCGAAAGCTGTGATGATGGTCCACGTCTTAAAAGGCAGAAAGTGCTGGACCATTCATACATAGACCTGTCACCATCATCCTTTGTGGGCACCAAGAGTGTCACTAATCTCAAAGGATTATCAGATGAAAAACTTCAAGAATCCAACATCTCAAGCAGCAATCAAGAAATGGGTTCTGGTCTAAGCGAAGAGGAGTCTAGAAAAGACAAGATCCACACCGCTCTGAGAATCCTCGAGAGCGTTGTTCCTGGAGCAAAAGGAAAAGAAGCTTTGTTACTACTAGACGAAGCCATTGATTACCTCAAGTTGCTAAAGAGAAACTTAACCTCACCACAAAAGGTTTAAACAACCATTGGTGAAATGTTAGAACCTTTTGTTTGACTCTACTGGATAAGCATATGGTTGGTTGGTTAAAGAGAAGACAAGGGAGAAAAGACAATCAGTGAGGTAAAGAAAGTACTGAAGATTCTTTGAATATTTTGCATTAACGTGCGTTTGAAACAATTTTAGGTCACGCCTGGTGGCCTAGTGGGACCGTATCCACACTGTTCAGCTTAGCTGTGTCAATAGTGATCTACTTTTGGATTTGGCATGCTCTCTTAAAAAAAAGAACAAAATAGACGTTTACTTTCTTCTGTGCTTGGAGAGTTGGAGTTAAATAAATTTTAAACGAAAGCAAAGTCTATTTATCTTTTTTTTTTTCCTCTTGAGTAATAATAACACTTGTGAAGGTGGTGGTGGGTGGGTGTGAATGAAGTAAAATTCAAAAAGACAACATTGAATTGTTTATGGAGTTGTTGTGGAATTTGTAATCTCGCATGTTCTATGAATATCTCACATACTTAATACATTATTGGGTGAATCTATGTCCCCACGCTATTTTGTCTCATTATTACACTTCTGTTGCTATCAAATCCCATTTCTTTTCTTTTTTTAAAAAACGTCTCTGGCTCATAAGGGCATGTTCAAACCAAGCAATCGCCACGTGTCAGTGGGACCCGCGAACAGTGCAAGAACCATGCTAAATGGGTTTTATTTTGGCAACTTAAACTACCCTCTCTCTTCAAAATAAGCAACCCTCTCTTAAGCAACTCTCCTAAACAACCCCATTGAACATGCTCTAAGCTCTTCAATGGGACTTCTTGTACAATACTATAATCTCTTTTGCTTTTGTTGCTTATCTCGTGGGTCCAGCACATGTTTTATGTATTAGTCATGTTCTGTTGATAAATTTAGAGCTGTAATATGGAAGAACTTTCTTTGACGCAGCTCCTTGCATGCCTAACTTTTTTTCCGACTTTTCAAAATATCAGATTTCTGTACTAAAAAACAAGTTTTGTAGACTTGTAGTCCAAACGAAAAAGACAGATGAATAAGTATACTAGAAACTTGTCTTAGTCGAAGTTGGAAATAGAAATACATTTGGACTTTGGTAAACATATATGAAATGCCCTAAAGCCCATTGATATATAATATGGGCCATGACAAGTAGTAGTAGTAGTAAATGACAAATAAATACGTATAAGGTTTCCGTCTATCCAGCAAGAGTATAATTCAATTCGTTCGAGTACTGTTTAATCTATCCTTTGGTAATGTTTTTCTTTGTCAGTGGGCTTTCTTTCACAATTCTACCGAGAAACTAATTGGGCCATGGTTTAATGGGTTTGATATTTGGGTTGTTAATGAAGAGGTCATGACTGCGAATGGAGAGGGATTGAATCAGGACAGGATTAGTCACAATCCAAACTGAGGATAGAAGAAGAAGTTAATACATGGAGTCTAAGGATAATTTTCCAACGGGTTCAGTACCGATACCACTGCTCTTTCGATGCATGGGCTCCTTATTAACAAACTGTGACTGGAGTCTGGAGTGATTTATTTGTTACCTTTACTGCATAACCCGTAGAAACCAATCCCACACAAGTCTAAACAACAACCCACTCGTCATATTTAAGAATTCCTGAGATAATTTAATTCAATTAACCTAAAAAGTTTAGATTAGTGGGAAAATGGATAATAAAAAATGATTATTCCCAAACTAAGAGTAATTAAATACGCTAATACAACCAAAGGCTACAAGCTACTACTATTAGCTTTGATAAAGGTGAACTGTTTTTTTTCTCGTTTTCCTCAAGTTCCATCAACACCAAGACACCTTTATTCTCCCTTTACAATATTTTTTAAAAAAAAATTCCCCGTATCTAGTATCTACACAGTATAATTAATTTCTTAATCCCACTCCCCGCTTATCTATAAAGTCTGTTCCCTTTGGTTTAACGAAGTTATTTAAATAAGGGTCGGGTAAATGGCAATTTTCTCTAATAAATATTTTTAAAATCTTTTCATTAAAATAGTTAAAATAACTAAAATATATTTTTTAAATTTTTTTTAATATTTATTTAATTTAAAATTCACCATATAATCCTAATTCAAAACTCTAAACTTTTAATTTAGATTAATTATGCGTATAAATATATATTTAATTTTTAAAAAAAAAATTTGAACATTTTTTTCCTTTTAAAAAGTATTTTCATGAAAAGAACTTTTCTATAGCTATCATAAGGTATTTTTCAAACTACAAATCGATTTTATTATCATCATTAAATTAGACATATAACCATCCTTCACACAACATCAAGATCGAATGTACACGTCACACAAAGCGACAAAATAAACACATCCCCTTCCCCAAACCCCTCCGTACAATCAGACAAGATAGATAGATATCTAGAGCTTTCTTTGGCTCCGATAAGCTTCAACTCGCCATCTCCACTGATCTCTTGCCACGTGTCTCGTTCACGACCGTCTAAACTCAAACCAAGGTCTTACACTTCGAAGTCTGCGGGTCCCACATCGCTGGTAACAGATATTTCCTCCCGGCGAGTCCCAAAGCGTTGTAACTAGCTCCGGTAGTCTTGTCCACGAGAACCCGACCCGCGTAACCCGGGTAAGAACCGGACCCGAACATCCCGGTACAGACCGAGACGGCTTCTTGTTCCCCGCCATTAAAGTAACCGGTTTTAAACGGATTCGTGACGGTGTTAACCAGTAACGTCGCGAGGTTTATTATCATTCCGTCAACTCCGACGTCTCCGTTAGGCGCTATCAACGGCGGAGACTGAGGTCCGTACATAGGCTGATGAAACGGCCACCCGCAGTAGCCAGCGCACTGCGTTTCAGAGTTCCCCACCCAGACGTAAGCTCCACTGTTAACGGAACGAGCTTTAGCGCCGTGAGTCCCGCACCGATTCATACAAAATCCTTCAACGGAGACGTCTTTCGCCGTTAAAACGACGGTTATAGACCGAACACCACCTCCGTTGAGCTTTCCCGACAGAGCTCTGAGGTAAGGACTTTTTAAAGATTTTCCGAGAGGGTAGTTCTCGAGGAGGAGCTGTTTACCGACGATTATCTTCGACGAGCCGCCTTTGTACTTCTCCGTCGTCTTCCACCACGACGCGACGGATGGACCTTTTGATGCCACGGCGGAGGAGGAGCTGAGAGAGCGGATGAAGTCGACGATGATGGAGCGTTGGATTGAGGTGAACTTCCCGTACCAAACGAGATTGAGAGTGACGTTTCCTTTCAAGAGAATGCCGTTGTGGTACTTGAGCACCAGAGGCTGCTCTTCCACCAACGCGGCGGTGGAGAAGCCGACGGTGGCGGAGAGGAGGATGAGAAGAACGGCGAAACGGTAAGCATAGGCCATTTTGGGGGGAGAACAGAGGAATGGGCTTAAGAGGTTTTTGTTTTTTTAATTTGAGGGTTTATGAAACCATAGAAGGCTGTATTTATATTGGAGTTTTTGAACGGGGTACAGCTGTATAATGTAGAGAGCATCCGTTTCAACGTTGGTGACGTGGGAATATTTAATTGGTTAGACGAGTGTACTTGACAGCCTGTAGTGAGGGTTAGTCTAGGGTGACGTGGTTGTGTTTCATAAACGTGCATTAAATTATTTAAAATAAATGTTTTAATTAAATCAAAGATATTATGCGACAGGGATGAACACTTCCGTGCATGTCCGGATAAAAAGTTTTACTATTTACATTGAATAGTTCCTGTCTGAAGTTATTGAAAGTCGTAATCATGTAATTCAATAAATAAAGTTAGAATTATTTATGTTTTACAAAAATGTTGAGGGAAATTTATATTCTACACGTTTCAGATCGCACCGAGTTTCAGTTACATTTCATCATCTACAAAAGCATGGGTGTTTGGATCAACTAGCTCAAAGAATTACACAAAGAAAATGTTGAATTTCTAGATACATTCATCATATCTAACCAAAAATCATATTTTGATGCGACTGATTAATTAGTTCTTCAATGATCAAGTGGCTAACCCATGCTATTTATGTATATGTTAATACTAGAATTAAAAAATACGATTGAATCATGCTTGGTTTTTCATTTTTAACTACAGTTGTTAATTCTTATTTAAAATTTGATTTTTTTTTCTTCAACCGGCCAAGAGCTATTGTCATTAGACTTTAGTATTTTGCTCCGACCAAACACTAACTACACTAACCCATGCTATTCAAAAGTAAAATAATAACAACATTTAAACCGACCATACACTAGCAACACTAAGCCATGCTACTCAAAAGTTGCCTCCAACTATTTTCAAAATCTATTGTTTTGAGGAAACCCATAATGGTGAGAACACTAGAGGGCATTTGTTTTTGTAAGAGTGTAGGGACCTCTATCCATACGTGCATCGATATTGAATTGTGTATATTATGATGAATTATCAGTATGTGTGTATATACAAATTTGGTTGTATGTAAAGATATATACAAAAGTGTGTGATTAGTCAGTAGGTGAGGCGTACAAACCAAGCCCTTTCCTACATCAATTATTGCCTCACATCTGCGTGGTCCATTCTTATTGCTAATCTTTAGCTTTTTCTTTTTCTAAACTTTCTATGTCTAGTCATTAGCCTTTTTCTATGCTGCAAGTTTTTATATACAAGATTTTGTTAAGCATTTGAATCGATTCATATGTGTGATTGATGCTCTCTTAATGATTCATGCAACACGATTGTTCTATCATCTATGTCACAACTAGTATAACCAATAGAAACTTTAGACCATCAAGTTCACTAGGAAACTTGGTAATAATAATAGACCTAGTGTAGAAAACAGAGACGTTGGCACGACACGACATACGAGGAAGATGAGTCTTGTGGATCCTGCATGTAGGTATATTTATTAAAACCTGAAGATAATATTTTACGTCACATTGTCAGAAACTCAGAAACCACTCTCTTGGGTGATGGGGAATAAGATTGGTAATAATCTCATCTTACTTTAGCTCTGCCTTTGTAGAAAATAATTGCATTTATACTGCTTTAACAGATTTGAAGTTTATTTTTTTCACCTACGTAACTACAGAAAAAAAAAATTGGGGTTAAAACTGTATCTACAGAACCTGTCAGTGTAAGTAAAAGAGAACTAAATCTTGATAAAATATGCCATAAATAGGCTTTTTACTAACATATCAGAATTTTTTTTTTTTAACTTAAGCTTTATTAGATACATTTTTTCTTAAAATCACATAAGATGAGAAAAGACAATAATTAAATTGTTTTTTTTTCTTATCAACGTGCTTAGATATTTTCTTATGATAAAGAAAATTTCGGCCAAACTGATTTACCTCAGATTATTATTCAGCGCATCATTTTTTTCAGATTCTCTTGAATAGTATAATAAAGTATTTATACTAAGCTTCCATTATTATTATAATTATTTTTTTATAATTCAGATATCCGGACTTCTCATTTAGTCTTATTATCCCACCGCGTCTAACCGGAACTGGTGAAAAATGTTTTGGAGACCAAATGGAAATCATGTTAAATCCGCTGTTGTCGAAGCTTAAACTCATGATGGCAGACACTTCAGCTGAGGTTTCTTTACTACGAGAGACTCGGTTAAGCTTCCATTATTTTGGGACTGTCGTTGATGTAATTTACAACCAATAGACTATAGAGTGATATGGATATGAACCAAAAGAACTTAGATTCGATGTATTTGAAAGCTAAATGTTTGTCATCAACTAATAACAATCAATATGCTTTCCAGTTCAAAAAAAACAATCAATGTGTTTTTGATGTGATGAGCGTGCGTGTGGATAGGTATATGTAGTTGCCAGTGTGATTTGTAGGTCTAAAAACAGATTATAAGGCGGCGAAAATATGTGATATTACCAACGCCATGCAATGCTTCGTTGGCATGAAATGTAACACGCTTTCAGTTTTAATGTCTTGTGAAAGCGACAAAATATACGTGAAACGAGCAATTATACATACTAGAGATTTTGCCCGGACTACGTCCGGGATTAGACAAATATCAATGTCGTGACAAAATAGATAAATATCAATGTATTTAATATATATAATACACATATATTACATCCTTTTTATAAAACTTAAACCATATATTGAATTAGAAATGAGTAAAACTGGCAATTTATCATTTTATTATGTGAAAAAATATGAAATAAATAAAGAATAGTTAACTCTAGGTTATTATCCAATTTTTTTAACTTATATATTATGTTCTTATGAAAACAATTTATTAATCACACGTGAAGTCCATCTGGTTGCTATAGAAATGAACCATGTATTACACTTGCAAAATCTCATAACATACCACATCGCTTTTCTAACACAGTAGATATGCAAAGATTTATATATTTCTGCATAAAATCAGTGAACTTGCATTTTTATTTACAATTGAGTTTTAAGTTACAATATTAGAAAATCTTTATGATATTTAGAATCTATGTGAATTGGTGCCACTTACAATGATGTTTTGATGATTGGTGCCCTCTGTAGAACAATCCTTAAAATGTCGCCAAAAAAATCCTCAAAAATTAACATCAACAGTTGTTTAATCCTAAACTTGAAATATTTATAAACTTTAAAAGACTATTATTAATAAGTAATAATTTAAAACGGATTCTATAATTTTTTACAGAAACAATTTCTATAACCTATTTCCACATTTATTTTGGTTCATTACCAGGTGATTATTAATTTGATATCTTCTTTAGGAGTTTGTTTTATATTTTTATGCATAAGTATCTTTATTTTTTTTATTGTGTATCACTTGACTCTGAATTTTCTATACAATTCCAAATTTTTTAAGTGAAGATTTTTTTTGTTGAAAAGTCAGTAATAAAACTAAATTGTAGAAAATTTTATATTTAACTAAATATATATTCTAACTAATTACATACGTTTATTTAGTGTGTACATATTCAAAACTAAATCTTTAGCAATTTCTATTTTTGCTATGGATTTGAAGATATATACCTTGCTTGCATTCAGGCCCGGATCTGGATTACTGTATTTTTGGTGAACAATTAGAGTGGAAAGTATTTGCTTATAAGCTAATTGTGGATGTATTTTAGTTTTTTATTTTTGTTCCTTTTCCAGTGTTTAACATGATATGTGTTATTATCTTTACTATAATAAAAGGGGGATATAAGCTCCATATAGCCTATCCACGTCAGACTAAATAATCAGCCAATCATATTTATTCATGTTGCCACGTCATTTTCGAAAATTGTTTGATTATCTTTTGTGGTTTATCAAAATAAAAATTGTAACGAAAATTATGCCATCAATTTTTATTTACGTTCTCTTCATCTTCTTTTCTATAATCAATTTTTTATATTGATCTTTTCGTCTCCTTCCATGCAAATTCATCTATTTTCATCAGCCAAGAGATTTTTCGATTCATCACTTCCGCCATACTCTCTCCGCCGCGAGATGTTCAGTGAACGAAAACTGGAATCAGCCAACCTATAGTCATCTCAGTGCTAATCAGTTAGGATTCAATTAGTGAGAAGAAGCGAAGCATTGTATTTTGGGTTAGCAATAGCATGTTGGAGATGTTTAGTAGGTTCGGAGTTTTGAGAAACATGGTAAGATTATTTCGACTCTCTCAAAGCTGCTCAGATGCTTAGTATAGACACATAAGCTTCCATTTCTGGTTATCTTATCTTTGATTCATGTCTTCTTACAAAGAGATCTCCAATTGGATTGTGTATGAATTTGATGGTCTTCTAGGATTTCATGTGAGATTACTTGAAAACAATCCTTCGAGCTTTTCACCAGCAGGTTCCGTATGTTTCGTCCTTATGACTTCCAGTCAATCTTATCCCAATTTTTTTTTCATGCTTTCATTTGACATGTGTGGTTGCAGATCTGCAGAAACTCCATCCGTCAAGTGATGGTGGCTGTGGATTCAGTGATTCCTCCGATCGTCAGAATATACTTCTCCCCCCCCCCCCGCCATCTTCCTTACTCTGTAAGACCTGCTTTCCTCTGTTTTTATTTACTTTTGGTCTTCTGGTTTGGAGCTGAGCAAAGTCTTAGCTTTCCTCGGCCACGAATCTTCAGGTTAGTACATTATCAGACCTGCATATTTGTAGACACCATATGAAATAAACGGCCTCTTGCTTTGTCAAAAATGTATTTACTTTACTTGTGACAAGCATATAATTCGTTGTTTGTCATTGAACATCGTCCCTCTTAATTTCTCCAATTTGCTCACTTGAACAAATACTTATATTTACTTTCCAATAACTAAATATCATTTTACATATATAGGTAGCGAGTTTTGAATGCATCACTGGAATTGATGGTGTTCTCTAAGTTCATAGCCTGCAGTGAATGCCAAATAGAAGTAACCCGAGGAGCCACATCATAGGTCTGCCTCTAAATGCAATAACCACAACGCCATAGTAGTTCTCAAGTACGTTAATTCATCCTACTCTTCCTATAACTATGTATGCACTGATTAGAAAAAAAATATTGTTTATGTAGCTTTAAAAGTGTATTCTTATGTGATTCAAGTGCTGCTGAAGAATCAGATAATGGTTGTAATAAAGAAAAATTCATCTCAACCAGAGTAAGGAACTTCACGGAGTATTTTCTTATATGGAATCAACATACCGTCTGTTTTTATTTACGTGCATGTAAATAATTAGCTTTTTCTTCTTTTGCTATTGTTACATGCCTATGTAAAATCGACTGCTTATTCACTATTGGGAAAAGATTTCACAGAGAAAACTAACTATGAAGGAAGTAGATCCACAGAAGGACAATATAAACCGAGTGCATAATCAAACTAAAGGTGAGGAGAACAAAAACTCAAATGAACATCATCATCACTGTCACCATTATTCTGATACTCAGTTTGATATCGTGAGTTCCATCTTATTTCTATTACTAAATCTCCTGGTTTTGTCAAAGTATTTGATTAAAATTTATGCTTTCAACATTACAGTCTCAAATATTTAGGATGAATTAATTGATTCTACTAACAAATAGCACGTAGTGATGGCTTTAAGCGGTTTAAAATCATCTATCACTGTCCCAACAACTCTTCTTTTTCTAGGAGGCTACCTCTTCGCCTGTAAGTTATTGATTTCATGATATACATGTTTCTATTTGAATTTTTTTGGCCAATTTCACTAAAGGTTTTGTTTTTCCTCTCCCATAAAACTGAAGATATCGAATCTGGTAGCAAGAGCTCTCTCTTTGGGGGTTTGACTGGCTCTATCCTTATGGCATCTGTATGATCTCTCTCTATTCTTATTTGATATTTCCAATTCTTATAGCCATTTATTCTCCTTGGATTTTCTAAGAAACTAAATGCACCATTCAAGACATTGTTTGTGCTTAATGTTGTTCTCCTCCAAGCTTTATTTTAGTTCCTTGAGAAAATGACGTTGTGTGTCGTTTTAGAAAGGCCTCAGAAACTATCAAAACATTTGGTATGCTAAATTCTTTTGTTACTGCGGCATAGGCCAATTCCTTTAAATTATATGGTTATATTGTAAATGCAATCACCTAATTCTCTCCTATGCCTTCTTCCTTTCTGAAGTGACATACAATGTTGGTCAATGTAAGATGTTAAGGTCTGATCAACCCTACGTATTAATATGTTTGGAAGCCTGTGTGATTGCAGCTACATTGATTTTTTTTTTTTGTTTTCTTTTCTATGTTATGAGGTGTATTGTGTCTTAATTCTGTTCATGTAAAGTTTGTTTCCTGCAAAACCTACGTTTCTTAGCAACCACATCTTTTTTCTTGGCGATACCACAGGACTTGGCTCTGCCTTTTTTTCTCTTTGGTCTTTGGTAAGCTCCTCTTGGGAAGAAGATAAGTGTTGTCTTTCATATATATATATGTCCAAGTGTGTGACGAAATCTCATTTCATTGGACATGATTTGCTTTTCTTTCTACGACTTTCTTACAGAGTTTCACTTGGCGTCTTTCCGGAAACCGGTCCTAGAAGGCCTGCTACTATTTTCATCAGCATGTTGTCCTTTGTAATTATCTATAAGCATGATAGTCTTACCTGCGGCTGTATCCGGCTTTAACCGAATAGAAAATTCTTAAGAGCTTGCATTAAACACAAAGTTTGCTCACACCCCAATAAGTAGCAAAGTTTTTTGTGGCATATATATAGTAAATAGTGATAATCAAACACAAATGCATTTTCTTTTAAGCCGAAAGTTTATAGCTAGTATCTTTAATAGTTCATCTTAATATTGAATATACTTAGCAAAATATAAATGCTTAGCTTCCTTACAAAATGTTGTAGTATTATATTTTAGAAAAAATAAAAACATTGATATTTAGTTGCAATATCAGATGCCATTTGACAATATAAATCTTTCATGAATAGTTTCAAATATATACAAAAAATTATTCACCTAAAATTTTCTTGCTTTTGCTCGCCTCTCATAGTCACTGCTTAACGAAGTTTATAGAGCAAATGGATTTTCGGAACAAATCTGGTTAAATTGGTTTACAAAAAGGACATTGATTTTTTTTCCTTTCGCCTTTATAATACAAATACGTGAACATGTTTTCTGTTTTGCTCGTCTCTTTGCTCCCCTGTGATTAATTGGTCGATTATTTCCTCTCATATCGGTGATTCATGAAATTAATCTTATTCACCTTAACACAACTATTTGTTATAAAGTTCCTTTGGTGATAGAGATTGTGTTAGAAAGAACAAAAAATTTACTTCAACTACACTCTACAAACAAAAGACATACCAACCAAAATTTTGAGAGATTATTCAAGTTTCTGAATATTTAACTCAAGATGAAAGATCTCATTCTTGATCCTATCCCAGAAAGATTATGTTTTTTTCTTAATATGTAATTGAACTTGTGAATATCCAAATAAATCTGAAAGTAGTTTGGTCATGTTCAAATGATCAACACACACATAAACAACAACATTTAGCACAAAGCTCTAAAAAGTAGCTATTGAAAACTAAATGGAAGTTTTGTAATCCAGCCAGAATTAAATATCAGAATAGCTACAGTTTTAAGTTGTGATATATAATTGTTTTTAGTAGAACTTAGCTGAAGACCCTCAATATTCACCAAACCAGCCATGGTCTTCGACCTTTCTCTGAATGGAACTGTATATTCTCTTGTGAATCCTTTTACTTTCTCCATTTCATCATATCCATGAATCTCTTCAAAAAAAAAAAGAATATGGCAAAAAGAATCATCTATTTCGGGTAAACGTTATTGCTCTGAAGTTGCCTTGAACTCTATTCCTCTCCACGCACATCAACAAAACATCCTAAGCTCGGGCTCGACATCAACAAAACATCCTAAGCTCGGGCTCGGCCAGGTGCTCTTGAGTCACCACACTTAGTTCGGTAAACAGTCTATGTTGTTCCTTCAGCCACCTCGTGTATTCCATATCAAACACCATTACTTCTGCTTCACATTGCATATCCTCATTTGTTCATAAATTTTCAGTTTTTGGAATTTCTACGGGTTTTTTCAGTCATATAAATGAAACTGTTACGTACCAGTGCCGATGTTACCGAGACTGATGGGTAGTCCACCTCGCTGTAGATCTCCTCCTATAAGAGTCCCTCCAATGAATACACCCTAACCTTATAACCATCAGTAATCAAAATAGTTACTTTAAGACATTTAGTGAAATAAATAGGAATAGTTATATATGTACATACTTATACGAAAAGATAGGTAGACTTTTTACTTGGGATTTGGCCCGTTGAATCTATTATTCTAGTTGTCTCAGCGTGATCTTACATGACTCAAGTTGCTGAACATAAGCACGTAATAATTTACCAAATTAGATCATGTCATTTACTAACAAAAAATACATGATGGTAGATTAATAGATAATATAGTTTACATATCCTACCATCTGTCCAATATGTGTATTGTAACTTGCACATCGTGCAGTCCCTGTAATGTTTTTGTTATCTCTGCATATAATAAAGGCGATAAGTTATATAATATGACCTTAAACACTTAAACAGATAGATAGTTTGGCATCTACAAATGGATCACAAGGTAGTAACAAATACTTGTAAGTGATGTGGCGGTTCGTTTTTCCATCACGATATCGCCTGGCAAGTCCTAAGTCAATTATATAAACATGGTAACATAGACTTATCAATGATGCCATCCCCTTTTCAAAGTTTATAAAATAAGAGAAATTGCAGAAAAATACCTTGTTCGATTTCCAGCATAGACCCATGGGAAATTCATCAGGTTGATATTTCTTTGCAGATATCCTTTGGAGTGTACCCTAATGCGCTTCGCACCGAGGATGCTTTGCTATATTGTTCTCCTGCGAAACCAATCCAAGAGATTAGAATTATGACAATTTTCATCTAGACATTGAGTACACTGCAGATAAAAAAAACACCATTTCAAAAGTTTAAAGCTTGCCTCGTTGATTGAATTAGAGTTAATTCATAGAACAAAACCAATGAACATGATTAAAGATTTAAGACAAAATTGACCCAAATCAAATCTCCAAAATGGATAATAACTAATGAACATAACTTACAATGGACAGATTTCCGGTCGATTTCATGGCCATGGATGTAGCTTTTGCAGAGTAGGTTTTGATATTTGGGTGGAACGAAACAATGGACGCAGCAATTTATATAGGATGAGCATCAAGGGGAGGTGGAACGAAACAATGAAAAAGAGATTAAAGATCACCCATTGAATGATCAAGAGTGGCTCAAGGTAACTGAAAATTCAGAGAACAGAGATGTGGAAGAGTCGGGGAAGATCGGCTTTGAAAGTTTTACCTGGATTAGGCAAAATGGGTTTGCTTTGGGCCGAATAAAAGTGTAAAGTCAACCCAAACTGAAGCCCAGTTCAGATTTTTATTCGAGAAAGCAATAGTTAATGTGGCGATTTAATAATCTCTCATTGGTTGATTTATTAATCCTATGTGGACACCCTATCTAATGACATTATTCCCCTTTTAGTATTAGATAGATGAGTAATGACCTAACTTATAAAACAATCAAACGAGAGCTACATCTGACCTAAGCTGCTAAGTCATAAATCGTAGCTGCTCCTCCAACTGAATTACAAACAATTAAAACAAAGCAAAACCATGATCAAACAGTATCAAAGACGCATCTTAGTTGTGACAAATTAACCATACGTCTAGTGATCAAATTAAGCGTTCCTTAGATCTCTAAAAAGATTCGAATTCGAATTTGCACCACACCAGATCATTCACACATGCGTGATCACCGAAACTTTCACATTCTCTCTCCAGGTGGTTTACCATTTTTTTGGTTGTGACAAATTGTTGTTGTTAGCAAAACAAAATAATTAAATTACAGGTTCAAACAAATTTGTCTTGGTTTAGTAGTAAATATGTCATGAGTTCGATTTGTTTTGGCCACCTAATCATATCATATTGATAGATTATTTTTTTTCGGATGTAAAATTTTGTAAGATTAGTCTTTAAACGTAAAAAAAATTAATATCACCACAATTTGTTTTTTTTAAACTTACAGGTTCAAATCAATTTTAAAATCGTTTTATTTAAATTTATTTTAATTTTATTATTATTAATGTATTGCATATATGTTTATTAGCTTAATAAATATATGGAATTTTGACAGGGCTCTTATATTATAATATGAGATATGCATAAGTATATACCGTATGTCGGCGAAGCCAATTAAAGTTAGCAAACAAAGTCGAATATAATGTTAAGATACCCATTCTCCTCCATAACCTAACTTTTGACTTCGAGGGTACACCTAATAGCCTTATTTATGGGCAAATGTTGCATGCATGCCCACTTGGGATCATTGTCTTTCTCCTTTCTCCCTAATTTACTTTACTTTTTTGGTCAAAGAATGTAAAAGTTGGTGGCATATATATACGAAACATAAATAAAAGCATGGAACATGTTGATTATACTCAATGGTTGTAAGATTGTGTTTATTTTCTTAATTAAAAATGTGTCTCACATTAAATAGTAGATATTTCAGTTACATAGACTATATATATTTTTCTTAGAAAAGATACGGAAAAAATTAGACGTTAAGATAAAAGAATTACTTTGGATAACCTCATCTCATATATGAGAGTTATGAGTATCCCATGGATCTGTTTTATCATAGACTGTTCAGATTTATTGGATATGATCATAAACTAATGAATTAGCCAGTTTTTGCTTTAAAAATTGATGCTTTTCGAATTTATATGATAATTTCAAGAGTATATGTCTGCTTTCTATCTCCTTGAACGAGAATGTTCGAGCGGACTAACTTGTGAAGCTAAAACTAAAGATTTTATATTTTTATATAGATCAGATACGGTCAGATAAAAGTGTTTTTTCAGAGAATTGATTCGTTTCACCCAAATTTAATTAAAATAAATGAATAGCTCACCAAAAAAAAAGACTAGACGTAGTGAAAGTTTTTTTTGTTTATAGCACAACGTATTAGGATTCAATTAAAGCTGTAAAAATGGTTGTTTCTTTAAATTAGTTGCAAACGCTAAAACAAATACAAACAAAACATCGAAGTCATCGTGATGCAAATTTTGCAAATGACTGACCACCACACTTATTGAGTGACAACGACACTCGTTCAACAGCTACAATAATTAAGATGTCTATCGACAAGAGATGCTGAAAAAGACTAGCGAAAGTAATGCAACTCCAATCATATTATCAAGAGATTATATATAATAAAATACATAGCCAATGGTCATTCGTCTTGAATTGAATCTTGTTGTCCTGTGATTACTATTCGTCTGTATTCGACGTGTGCCGGCAATTGCATCAAACCCACAAGATTCAATAGTTATTAGTCTGCACAAGCAGCCAATACCACATTAAAGTCACCCCTTTTATTTAATTACGTAATGTCATCACAGTTGATTAAGCCAAAACAACGTTGTAAACGTTATTAGTATGATAATTTCAGAAGTGCCATTAAATAGATTAGTTAAGCAACAAGTTTCGTGAAATTTTAACCTGGTATTCGTGAAGTAATAGAATCGTTTATTATATCTCCTGTTCTTAAACTAAAGCAACCTTGCAATTCATTTGGTATATAAAATGTATAATATTAGGATAAGTTCGGTTTGCTAATCAATAACTATATCTTGTGTGGTACGTTGGTCTGATATTGCCCCTGACCGACCGACCATCTTCTCATGTTGACTAACCAAACTCTTTACAGAGATTGGTCCCAGTTCTCTTGTCATGTATAAGAGTCAACGTTTTTGGAATCTTACTTGTATAATTCGAGCTACACATTTCTTAAAACAAATTTCAACGATACTCGATATGGGAGCCAGGTAAGACTGAAGCATAATAATAATAAAAAAAAAGATTGAATCTAGGGCGATTGCTAATTAACCAAACCATTGGTTATGCAATCATAAGTTATTTTCCTCAAAGCCCATCTATTCAAAGATACAGCCCATTAAGAAGTTTAGGCCCTCTACTATTCGTTGATTTTATTTCGTCGCAAACTCATAGTACACCAAAGCCCACTTTTCATTTTTGTTAGGAATCGGATGCCAGAACATAAAAGTTTCCAGATTAACCAAATAAGTAGTTCACAAAGAGTCAAATGAGAAAAGATTTCAAGTGCTTGAGAAACTCTTTGGACTTTTCCAAATTAACAGCATGTCCTGCCTTTTTAATCACCACCATCTGTGCACTTTCACCTATATGTCTGTTTCATCATAGTTATAATATATAAATTGTTTGTTTCACTTACAAAATCAAAATAAAAAAAGAACTGCAAATATGTTGTTTACCTTTTCAATCTGTAACCAAGTTCCACTGGAAATATCTGATCTTCTTCTCCCCATATGATCAACGTTTTCTAATTCAACCAAAAACAGAACACAGTTACATTAAATCAAAGGTCTGCAAAAAGAAAGAAGTGTAGTATCTGTATCTCACATGTTTGATCCTAGGAAGATCTGAAAGTTTCCGATCTTTAAGTATCGACTTGATCAAATCTCTCTTCTCCTCCACAAACTCTTTACACATGACATCAATAAAATCCCATAGAAAAAACGAAGGAACACCTTTGATCGGCTTCACGAAAGAGAATCTAATGAGCTCCTTAAGCTTCTCCGGCGTCTGAGGAATCAATATCCTTGTGGCTTCCTCTAGATTCGGAACCTTGAACAAACCATCCTCCATATCTTTCTCCTCCAAGCAAACACCGGCGCAGCATAGCACCAGCTTCTCCACTTTCTCCGGAAACTGCGCTGCTAAACTGTACCCCACGAATCCACCGTAGCTTATCCCGACGATGTTCATCGTCTCGACTCCGTGCGCTTCCATTAGCCTTGAGAGACAGCGAGCTTGGAAAGATTCGGTTCTGTTCGGTTCCGATGTGGAAGAGTGTCCGAAGAAGAGGAGATCCGGGACGTAGACGTTGTAACTGCCGGTGAAGGATCGGAGATGTTCGCCGTATTGCCACATTGCGTTGGCTCCGAATCCGTGGACGAGGAGGAGGTTTGGTTTGGATCGGTTTGGAGATTTTGGGATCCAGCAATGCATAGACGTTGTTGATGCGATGGAATCGCCGTGGGAGAGGTTGGTGGTGACGGAGCGGAGACCGGCGTTTGCGAATGATTGCCGGAATAACCAATCACGCGACGCCGTGAAGCTGAAGCATCGCAACAATCTCAATCGATCAAACATTTTTTTCGAAAAGAAAAATATTTTTTTTTTTTTCAAAATGAAACAGAAAAGCTTTGTTTCTGTTATTGTCCGACTACATCTTGTCCCTCCGCGTGTCAGTACACGTGTCGGTTTGCATGGTTCATTAAAATCGTATCTTAATCAGGTTTAGATAAGCTGGTTTCATTTTAATTAGAACGGTGGGAGATTGGGCTAGAAATGCCTGTTTGGGCTTCGTTCCTTTTAAAATAAAAAGGCCGACAAAAAACTATAATCTGTTAAAGAGATTCGATTCAATCAATCGAATAAGCAAAACCTTAGCTTTTAGGGTTGTAGTAAAGTGAAAGATAGCTTGGTAAACAAGAAAGGTTTGAAACTGTTTTTCTTCTTCTCTCTTTTAGCTCATGAGTTTTCGGAGTCTCTTCTCAGCATTCCTTGCCGTCTTGTTTTGGGGTTCTAGGACCAATGCGTGCCTGAAATCTGCAGCGATCATAAACCATATGTTACTCTCCAAAACCATACCAGAAACCGGAAGTGAATGCAATTAGGTTAAGTCTCAAGTTAACCATCTAATCGAGACCAATCTGACATTCAGAACCTTAAAAGCGGTATTTTTTTGGTTATTGATGAAGAAAAAGTCTCCCAAGTGTGATACAGAAGGAGATACAAATGAAGAGAGTCTGAAACTAGTTTTAGTTACCTGCAGCAGCTTCTTTGTATCGCATAAGTGATTCCCTAGCAGTCCCTCGTCTCAAATATGCTTTTACATTCTGTAGAAACAAAATAATTATACAATCAAACTTCCAAGTTCTTTCAAACTTCTGATGCTAAAGTGTGTACTTGCTAACAGAGCCATGCTAAACGCAATGTAACAAAACTAAATTATGCAACAGAATGGAGTAAGAATAGGTAATCAAGTTCGCACCTTCTTATCGATCGATATAGCCTCGGTACAATCTTCTTCAGCTTCTTGGAAGCTATAAAAGAAAAATCTCAGATCAGTAAGAGAATAACAAATTATTTTCGAATAAGAATGAAATATAAAGAAGACAGCAATTACCGGCCAAGTTCCAAGTAAGCTGCAGCTCTATTGCAAAAATAAGTAGCATTTGCTCCATTCAGTTTGATAGCTTCAGTATAAAAACTTACTGCCTTATTCCATTGTCGCCCTTTGTATGCAGCATTTCCCTGGAATTAACATTAATCCACCGTAGCTTTCTTTACAATTAGATCATTCCAACTCTAATAACATAAGGATCAGAACCACATACACTATCTTCAAGTTAAGATGATAGTAGTTTTCACCTTTTCCTTCATAACTTCAGAAGCTTCAATGCCATTGGAGTCAGTTACTGGAGCTAAGGTGGCTGCAATATCGGCTTGGTCCTGAAGGGATGCATATACATCGAGAATTGTATCTAGTAGGAACTTATCACCTCCATAGTAAGCAAGAAACGATACAGAAATTGGACTTTCACCATGTTTCCCCAAAGGAATTGTAACCTGTAAAGTTTGTATATATATTTGTGTTATTACTCACCTCTCAAGATTAATAAAAAGGAAACAAGATTAGTCCTCCAACAACTGAAAGAGAGAAAGAGGAACTGGGAATATACCTGACAACACCCAGACATGCTAGCAATGCTTGCAAGTGCATAATTACGATCAAGAAACTCATTCACAGCGTTCTTGTTCTTTGTGTTAAGCTTCGGAGGGGGATCAGCAACTGTTGGGATCACCAGAATTCCATCTTCCTGCCAATAATGATAACAATGCAACCTCTCCATTTATTTGTATTCCAGTGGCAACTGGCAAAAATGTTACAGTATTGAGAAAATTTAAGGTTTCTGAAAATGGAAGGTTACCCTAAGAAGGCTCTGAATGGTGGCACGCATTTCAGTTTTCACTCTGTAGAGTGATTTAATGTTCTCGTTTCTGCTCTTCAGAGCTGTAACAACATCATTGGAGAATCGTGGCCCTAGAAACGATTTGCATGTTTGCGACCATTCTTCATGATTTGTTTTGAACTCATGCCTGGTTGAAAGAAAAAACTTGTATTGATGTTAACACCAGTTGAAAAGGAACGAGAGAGGGGAAATAGTATTCATGTGGTCAAACACTTCAAGGAAAAAACGAGTGGATTTTAGAAAGATAAAAAAGGCAATCTTCTTAAATACCTTTGTATTGATAACATCACCGATGCAAGAGCCTTCAAAGTTGATGCTGAATCTTGCGATTTACCATATTTCTCACAGAACTCCGCAAGACTTGGCACATTTGAAACGACATACTGACCAACATTCATATGTTTTGGAGCCTGGTCTGCACGAGCCAGTGACCAAGAGACATAAGATAGAAATCTAGAGAAGGGCAACGAGAAGGAAGCAATATTATTGAAAACTTACAGCCAGACAGATTTTCGGTTGCCTTTTTGACAACATGCACCGACTTTTGCTTAGGAATATCAGTGAGCTCGAATAAATCATCAGCAAAGATTAAAGATCTTTGCCTTTTATGTGTTACTGCACTTAGATTAAGTAAGGCATGCCCAACTTGACACAAAACAGATGGGTCACGAGCAAACCATCCTACAGAACAGTTCAGAAAAAATATTATCAGTAAGACATAGAGTAAAACCTACCATTAAACTTAAATACACTAAGAACTTCCCGTGGATGAATGTAAAGACTTTGCTAAACATTATTCAAATAAAGGACGAAAAGAAAGTAACTTACCAACAGTCTCTAGGCTCTGGGAATTAGGCAAAACTCCAACTGAAGAAACAGTCCCCTGAGACGGTCGGAAGCCGAGAATACCACAAAATGATGCTGGGACTCTAACACCACCAGTGGTATCAATCCCTGCAAGTGAAGCATTTTAACATCACCACCAAGAAATACTATTAGTAACCAACCATAACTAGACCCCAAAAAAACACTTCCAAGAGAAAACAAAAGAGATAAACAATACCAAGTGCAAAGTCAACGAGTTCAGCAGCAACAGAAACTGCAGAGCCACTGGAACAGCCTCCAGGAACATTAGACGGCATCAACGGATTAATAGGAGTACCATAGTGCTTGTTCTCACCAGTTATCCTGTTAAAAAAAAATCACATTCAAATGATTCCAAACCAATCACAGAACACTCATTTGATGGGCAGAGAGATGAGTAAAGAGATATACCCAAAACCCATCTCATCCATGATCGTCTTAGCAACACAAGTAGCTCCATTTCTCAAGAGCGTTGTCACAACCACAGCAGTTTTCTCAGCAGGGTCATGAGTCTTCTTCCACTGTGGACTACCAAAGCCTGTGATATAATCCTTTATATCAAACCTGTCCAATACAAACATCCTCATTCACTTAAACCACTTCGTCTAAGCGATTCAAACATTCAATTAAACCATAAAAACCAAAACTTTATTTTTTGCTTAAATAAAAATGAAAATTTCAAGCGAGATCGTTATAATATAATAAAAAGCTAAGAAATTTCGAGAGAGAGAGAGAGAGAGGGACATACGAGTCGGAGATGGAGAAGGTAAGACCGGAGAGGGTTTGTTTAGCGGCAGGAGGAGGCGGCGGAGGAAAAGGAAGAAGCTCGAAACGATCTAAAAAGGCACCAAAGTGCTCTTCTCTAAGAGCTTTGATCCGGCGCTTCCGAGTCTCCGCTAGAATCACGATCCCGGCCACCGTCACGCCGATCACAACCCATACCTTTGGATTCGACGCATTGTTTTGGATCAAAGTCAGCGACTTCGACATGACGCGATCTCGCCGGAGGAGAGAGAGAGGAAAGGGGTTTTAGAAGGGTTTAAGAGAGAAGCAAAGTTGGCGTGGTTTGGTGCGCAAAGTGTTAACCTTTTTAATTCGGTGAGCCGAGAACCCAAGGCGAATCTTCTTATGGAGTCTTTTACTTGGTTATTTTAAAAAAAGAAAAATAATTGTTTAATGTTATTCTCCTTTCTAGTTTTTCATTTAAAAATAATTATAAGTGACAATTTGATTTACATGTTCTGATTTTAAATAATTTTCTGTTAGTGAAATTTTCGACTTGTGGAAAACCAAGTCAACCCCCAAAACTCTTATATAAACATTTTCTTTTACCAGAAAGAGAAACTGAAATTGACATTTTTTCCCTTAAAATATAAAACAGAAATATTTCAATTATTGCTAGAATTTAATTGTTAAGTTTCCATATTCAATAGCCTTGTCGAGCAATCCAATTTAGTTTTTCTTTGTTAAGTGGCATACCAATCCAAATTTGCTAGATAAAATGGCATGTCTATCCGGATTTAGCTCAATACGACACCACTATTCGAAGTTAAATCTATGGGAATGCGATGAAATTGTAGAAATGAATAACAGATGAATATTTAAATAGGGATACAAGTGTATATATTCACAGAGTAACCCCAAATTATATTGTATTTCTTTGGTGAATATTGCATAAAGGAACATGTGAAAATGTGAAAACTTAGACGTCTAAACTAGTGAATAATCTCTATCCTGAATAAAAGAATCCAAAGTTTAATTAATAAAATGTTAATATCAACTGATAATATATACAGAGAATAGTCCAAAAAGTTAGAAAGTAAAAAAAGAATGAAAGTGAATACAGAAACGAGTCATTCAAGGAGAATTGGACATCAAAACATCATCGTTCAAAAGAGACTCAATGTCAATTAAATCGTCTTCTTCATAGTTGACTAGTTCCTCCTCTCTGTTGTTTATAGATGAACTTGATGTCGCCTGTTCAACAGAGATTTATCACAAAGAATGTTCAACAACATTTACATATTTTTATGTTATGGAGGACTAGGTCTAAGCTTACCTCGTTTTCACGGAAGCCCTCGACAACGGTGAGGAGTCTACGGTATTGATCACGTGCTTCTGGGTATTGAACCATCGACTTAACCCGTGTGAGAGCCTTTTGAAGCCTTTCCTCCGTTTGTTTTCTTCCCTTTTCTAGAAAATCATAGTCATCTTCCTTTGGAGGCATAGGGCTTAGTGGTTCTGGTTCAACGGTTTTAGGGACTGCATTGCGTTTAAACCCTCTTAATCCAGTACCTTTGCGTCTCCAACGCAAAATGATTTTCTCTAGTAATCCAACAGACCAAACGATTGGTTTGTATTGTTTCCGGACCTGATGTCCTCTCACATGAGCCTGATAGTAAAACATCTAGAAATGAGAAAACATACAAAGATAAGTGGGTAATAAAGGGCCAGTGGAAGGCAAACCTGAATCTTAACGACTCTTTGTCGGATTAGAAGAAACTCTTTTCTCTTCTTCCAGCCACGGTATTTTTTCTGGATGTGTGTAGCAGCAGAGTGAACAAAGACTTCACTGTGTCCTGGATTCTTAGTTTTAGAAGCTGCAAAAGAGACTGCTAACTCGTTGGAGATACCAATCTCGTCGTCATCATCATCGTCAAATCCAGACAGCTGTTTCCGCTGGAACGATTGCATCCTGAATACTTGATGGAGACGATCAGCTGCTTGTGTCGCATTACGGACAGCGGTAAGTGAATCCTTCAAGGAAAGTGTTTCTGGTACATCACCATAGCTCATAGGAGCAGCGGTTCTCTCAGAGACTGTCTGAACACCTTTTGGTCCAGAAGAGTTGGCAGGGCTGTTTTCCTTTGACTCCATTGTAAGCTTTTCAAGATAACTAGTTAAGGAAGACTCTGCGAGAAAACCCGAAATTCCCCTGTGTTCATTTCCGTAAGCCAAATCAGCAGCTGTTTTGCCCAATGGAAGCTCTGGAGATGGATCCGTCAATGCCCCAGCATCAGCACCTAGAGAGACAAGCACAGCGACAGTTTCCTCCCTGAAGTTATCAGGAAACAAACTTAGTTTGATATGAAAATGTGGACCAACTAATAGAGTTTAAGGCAACGAATGAAGTATTGTAAGGTAGAGATCCTTTACCTGCCACTAAACGCAGCCCAATGAAGGGCAGACCACCCATTTGCATCACGGAAGTTAATGTTAACTCCTGCTGCTAAAATCGGTTTGATAGCCCAATCATACCCAAGTGCTGCAACGAAGTGTAGAACACCCTGTCCGTCATTATCCAGCATGTTTGGTCCCTTACCCTCTTCAGTCACTTTATGGATGAGCCATATATATAGTTCATCCTCAATATGTTCCCTGAAAACCCGTTCTTTTGGTTCTTCTTTGGTTAAATCTCTCTCATATATCCCTGGAAAGAGATACTCTTTTTCCTCATTTAGCAACATGATTCTACTGATTTTTCTTCGTTTCTCCACAACATCTTCAAATATTTGGTGTTCTTGAACAAAAGCTCTATGAGCAAGCAGCTTCTCAAACCGCATCAGAAGGGATGCTTCTTTTGTAGAGTAACCATAAATATCAGCGGCATTGATCTTTTTGGTAGAACCAGGAAGGAAATCGAATTCTCGTAATTCACTGCAGGCATATCGGTTTGAACATGTAACATAAAAGGGCACTTGACCAGCTGTATGTGGTGGAGCATGACAGCAAAGAACACCGTCTACTAGAATCTCAGCAGGAACCTCCACTTCACCAAACATACATGACCAGCTACATATAGTTACTTCTTGAGGACTGAGCAGAAACGTCCCAATAACCAAGACCTGCAGATAAAGTGATACATGAGAAACAAAAGGAGCAAAAGAGCTGAAAGTGGGGAGCTTAAAGGGACACGCAAAGAAAAAGCATGACTAGATAGGAAAAGGAAAACATGGTCAGCACAAAAACCAACAAAGTGCTTTAAACTCTACCATCCAGCTGAAATGACTTGAATATTAACCAGAATATAGCACAAAATATTTTTCAGCTGCTTCAAATTCATACTACAAAAGAGTTGGGAGTATTTACTACATTAAATAAAAGTTAACCATCTTACCTCAACTTCGGCGTCAGTATGTGCGCATTTTGGCCAATAATCAACTATGGTGAAACGCTGGTCCTCTGAGAGAGAAGGGCTAAAGGAGAGCCCAGCTGCTGCATTTTCACAATCAACAGTGCTCCATGCAATATCTCCACGCGAAGACTGCATCTGCAAATCCTCCATCTCGCCTAGTTCTTTACTAGCCCACCGAGAAAAACTATCGACTTTTTTCAAACTATCTTCGTGCCTCAACAAGGATTTCTTTACAGGTATATAATCAGTTTCCATATTTGAAGGAGGATTCCCATCAGATTGCAGATGTTCAATGTCAAGGAGACTAGAAAAGGTCTCAAAATTGTCCTGTGCACTTTGCTCGAATAATGCCAGATCAGTGTCATCAGTCATTCCAGAATGTGGATCCAGATGCCATTTTGGCAATGGTAGATCATCCTGAGCTGGAATCTACAAAGAGATAGAAAACCTAGAAATCAGAGAACTTAAACACTAATAGTCGTGACAGTAATAACACATCTTGAATAAATAAGTTCACAATTTAAACAGGAAAAAGATCCATTAAAAAACGTAGGTATATTGTATCAATGGCAGAAATTTTAACCCTGAGAAAGTAGACAGTACCACTCATTTCTATGCTCATTCCTCACACTACATCATTCCTTTTTACACGTGGAAACTTTCTTATGCTTAAACTTGCAATACCTACTCATAGCTCTTGAATGAATAATTATAAAAGCATTCATTATAATCTACCTGCCAATTTAGTTGGGTTTGAAGAGGACTTCGGAGATGCTCTGCTGGTAACATTCCACCTTTGTCTGTACGCTCTTCCACCAACAAATTGTTGCAAGGTTGGTCATACCTTGTCACTAAATTCCCGACGGCATCCCAAGCTTGGACATCATATAATCTCTGGGAATCACTTTCTCCGGCTCTGTTCCCACGAACCTGTGAAACAATACGCATGCCAGGAGCTGATGTCCAACCATTGCGATTTTCTACACGGGAAAAGAAATTCACTCTTATCTAACATGCAGATTGTAAACCAGAAAGACAGGTGAGTATCCAAAACAGAGCTCAAAGTAGTTTAATATACTAGCACCCTTGCTTAGCCTTATCTGAGAAGTACCAGTTTGAGGTTCAGGAGATGCTCGGAAGACAGAGCTTGCTTGATGACTATCACCTGCGCCAAAACTGATATAAGGTGGTGTTGAAATATGAAAATTTATAGCACACCTAAGAGCATGTCATGTTTCCAGATATGTAAATCATCAGACCTCACAGATCAGGATGAACATAGATGATTCTTCCATGGAAAGAACTGTATCTTTAAACAAAACGTACAAAGCAAAAAACAACTATAGAAAAAGAAATACCGGAATCAGCATCTTCACAATACGATGACAATCTGCTCGTGGGGCTTGCTGCTGAATCTATATTCACCGAAGCTGTGCCACTTAAGGAATTTGAATTGTTTTCTTTCATTCCCATACTTGTCCGGCTACCCTGCATAATTTACAGTATAATATGAACATAAGGAAACTGATTACTAGAAAACTACTATTAACCGCACAGACAAGCAAGAGGTTTACCTTAACCTCCAAGTAGTGCACGAACACAATATGCATCAACTCTCTGTAACAGTATAGCAATAAACAGAGAAATAAGCACAAAAATTGAAAACACACTATGAAGTATGAAGGTACGCTATACTCAACAGAATAAGGAAAATTTGAAATATGGACCAACTCATACTTACTGTTCAAGCATCCAGTAACATCGTCTCTGAAAATTCTCGTTGCCTTGCCCATGTGCATAGTAACAATGTAGCACATCAATGCTTCCTACCTATAAACATTTGGAACATGCTACTCCCAACAATTTAGATACATTTCACTATCAACTAATTAATTCCACATCAATGCTTCCTACCTATAAACATTTGGACAATGCTACTTCCAACAATTTAGATACATTTCACCATCAGCTAATTAATTCCAAAACCGAAAGTAGAGAAAAGTAACAGAAACACAAAAACTAGTAAGGAGACATCAAAGAAGATTCTAACCTTGAGCTTCTCATGAGCTTCTTTAATCGTTTTCCCATCCTTCTTCTTCCTCCAGTTATGTCCGTCTTTCCTAAAATATCTAAGCACCTTCCTATCAAAAAGAAAGAGTGAACCACCTACAAAGGCGAGGAAATGATGTCAGATTACAGAATACTTGAAAAGTTTGTAGATTGTTGTCACTGACACAAGATTTGGAAGGCAGTGACTATTCATAGATTCATGAACTCAATCACCCTGAAGTAGTATAAACTTACTGGCTGGTCGGGTGGGAGACTCTGTTGCTATATGAAACTTGTGATAGTTCCGAAGGATTTCACAAATCTCAGCAGGCCTAAGCCACCTGTGCTGGGCTTCCGACAGCAACTGTTCCATATCTGCGAGTTCATAAAGACGCAAAAAACCCTATATAACACCCCAATTAACAAATAAACATCCATAACGCAGAAGATTGCAATTTTCTATTCATAAACTCAGCAAATTACTTTTATTTCAGATCAAGCAGGCATAAAATACAGAATCTTGAACAAACGTGCCGAACAACACCAGTAAGAAAGTGGAGTAAAATCAAGTTCCTCTACAATGGAAGGAGACACGGGTTCGATTCATTTGCCATACCAAATGCAGAGCCAGAAAAAAGAAACATAAACCTAATCGAAGCTAGCAAAGAAACACCAAAGCAACAGTGAAGAAGAATAAAGAGACCTAATCGAGGAGGACTGATAAATCCAAAAGATCCGCGATCCGCCATAAGAACAAGAAACCCTAATAAATAATCCACCAAGGAGATCTCTAAGCTTCCGTAATCCCCAAAGAGAATCAAAGAACCCTAACCCTAACCGATCTGAGTAGGTACGAACTGAGAAGAAGCTTCTTTGTGTCTTTACTGTATGTTTCCTTCGTGTGAAAGCATAACCGATATTTTCTTTCTCCGTTTTTTCTTTTTTTTTTGTAAATATCTTATTGGAACGAGACCGAGAAGGATAAACAAAAAAAACGCCTTATTACATAAAGAGCGAATAATATAGATTATCCAATAAATATTCGACACGTATACGTAAAAGATTTGTCTTGTCCACGCGGCATGGAACATGCCATGCGATACGGAACTTTTCTATTCAAAAGTGCGCGGCGGCGGATCCAACGGTGGAGATTAAACAGTCAAGATCTAACTTCTCAGTGTAACCATATATACTCTCAAGAGTGAAGAGTGGGATAACGATCATTGCTCTCCTCCTCCACCATTTTTACAGCACTTGGATTGCAATCAAGGCTGCTGAAAAGAGTTCTGAAAACGGATCAGACGAAGAACATGGAGACGCCGTCTAGAGAGATATAAACAGAAACCACTGAAAGGATCAAACGAGATGAACAGTAACAGTAGTAGTAGAACTTCGCATCCAATGCCGCTAATCTCAGATTCTTAATCTCTGCTTCACCAGTTGCTGGTGAGCCAGTCCGATACGAAGGTGATAAGAACAACCTTGAAGAATTGTACCGGATGAAACCAGAATAAACCGGTTGATTTGGGTTAATCAGCCTAGTCAGTTTTTCTTTTTGGGCTAATCCATTCAGTTTATACTGATTTTACCCATTAACGTATGGTTTGAAGACTGATCAATCACTTAACTGCTAGCTTTTCTGGGAAATTATGATCACAATTAATTTTATCAACATACTCTTCTCAGTGAAAAGATTGATAAACTGAAATATATATTCAAAAGCATGTACTTGCTCATTTTTCAAACTAAAAAACATGTTTTAACTGGGGAAATCTTATGTCAAAAGTACAGGATTAACGATATTAAACTTCCACCGGAGCAACTTCTGCAACCACCTCTTCATATTCCTTCGTCTCTTCGTTGTACTTGTACCTGTATATGCATGGTTGTATACTCAAAAGTGAGAATAGGAGAAGATCAGATACGAAACCTAATTCATTTCATTAACTTAAAAAAAAACATGATTTAGAGGACAAAAATCATGGATAAAAATTCTCTAATGTAGTTGGAAGCAAATTACCATTTGCCGGTTGCTGCATAGAAGTAAAGTCCAGTGTTTGGATCATAGTAGTAACCAAGGCTGCTGCTGTAGTAGTACCTGAAAACCATCAAGTGTATGTTGTACAGCTTTAAAATGCATTCAGACAAAACAAAAGAGCTTCATAACACAAAACATCAGCCCAGAAGCTGACTGATCAACGGGGATATAGAGCGGGAGAAATGAGAGTTTAAAACCGTACCCTGAAGACTCGTCATAGACATAATCAGACCCATCATTTGTGACCCCTTGTTGCACGGCTCCAGCTGTATCTTCCTCTTCATCGCCAAACATATCACAATCTTTTTCTCTTTCTTGAGCTAGTCTCTCATATGCATCTAAAAAGACCAGCATATACGAGAAAACAAGTCAAGCAAAGCTCATTGTTCGCTAGTGTAGTGAGAAAAGAAATATCATGAGATTTTTAAAAGGGTACTAGAAGTTCTTACCTACTTCACGCTGAAAAACTTCTTGCTCCTCATTATAAACATCTTCAATACATCAAAAAAGAGAAAATCATGTTAACAAATGGAAGACATCATAGCAAAATTTATATGAGACTTAACTGTAATCGCCATTTTGGGTGAGCTTGTTGGCATCCTCAGTAAGCTGATCAAAGATGAGCTTTGTCTCAGAACTCATCTTCTCTTTGCGATTATTAGAGTTCCCTTTCAACCTCCTTAAAGCACGCAGGACCTGTCATAATGAAAAACAAAGTTATGCATAATCAACAATGCTATCTGAAACTAATATTTTAACAATTTCATTCTGAACAATTACTTATCAAAACTCAATTGACTCTCACCGTTTCTCCTGGTTCAAGGACGTTAGCAATACGTCTCTTTAAGACTCCAATATCTTCTTGAGAAAGCTCATCCGCTGGTTTTTCCTCCCCACCTTCTTCATCCTTCTCAGTATCATTAGTAGCAGATCGTCCAATATACATCGGATTAATTTCAATACTGTCAAGCCATGCATCCTGAAAAGCAACAAAAACATGTAAGACAACCCACTAAACACATCGGAGCAAAACTTTACAATAAAAGATGAAACTTCGAACCTTGTCTTCCTTCTCTACAACATACTCAACATAGTTCCCATCAGCATCAAAATATCCTTCCTCTTTCTCTCTGTCAAGACTAAAAGCTTCAATCTGGATCCCATCCTCCGTGCGGTTCCCATCATTCTATAAGAAGATAATCACATCAGAATCATCCGCTTCATGAACATATAATCGTATCACGCAAAAAGAAACTTCGTACCTCATATATCTCCTCGGCCTCATCAATACCGTCATCATCGGTAAAGAGCCCAGCAATATTCTGATTGCGAAGCCGTGCACGCTCCAAAGCAGCATCACGAGCTTGGCGGCGAGCTACAGTTTCTTCCTCCACGAGCTGCTCAGGTTTAGGTTTCTTCCCCTTGGGAAACCGTACTCGCTTTTCTCTGCCAGAGAGAGAATCCAAATCTTAGCGTATGCACGCAAGTTGTATACAAAACGTAGGCACTGTAACGGACAGATTATCATCGAAACCGATTAATACTCCCAATACACAACAATAATTTCTCTAATCTACGCAATTGATTTCAGGTTGAAGTTCTCGCGTCATCCTAACGCTATAGGAGATGAGAGGATCAGACGCGGATAAAACGACGAGAAGGCGAATTAGGGTTTCGAAAAAGCTAGAAAACTTACGGTGGTTGCTTATTGGAATCTTCATCTTCTAGGAAGGACCGCTTAAGGTTCTTCCTCGAAGAACTCTCTGCCATTGTGGTAGCGTTCACAGACGAGAACGACGACGACGACGATTTGTAGCTTCCCAGGCGGTGAAAAGATGTGTCGACGGGAAAAAAAAGGAGAAAAGTGTGGAAGAGACGAAACTATAAACTCTCGCCGAGATAAAAATAAAAGGGCCTGTCTAATAGGCCTGGCCCATTAAAATTCCCAATAAGGCGGCGAACCAACCAGTTTTAAGGATTGGGACACACCAAAAGGCAAGTCTAATGGGCCAAACCCATTTAAATCTTTTTTTTTTTTTTTTTTGTCACTGAATTCACAATTAGGCGGTGAACGGGTTTAGCAAAACCAACCCGGTTTAATAAAAAAACGCAGCCGTTTAGCGCACAATAAAAGGCCCTAATTCTATATGTATCTCTTCACCGCCGATCATCCTTATTCTCAGGCTAATTCGTTCGCCGTCATTGAACTAACGATCGCCGATCAACCAGTCTTCGAGTTTGCAGGTCAGGTTCTAAACTATGATTTTCAACACACTTTTTCTCGTTGTATATACTATTAACTCAATCTTCCCATATGGTCTCAAAGTTTAGGAACTCAATTACAATGGAGCAGAAACCACCAGTACGGAAGGTTCTTCGTTCGATATCATCGTTCACCGTCTTTTATTCCAGATTAGGGTTTGTTCTCTGCTAAAAAAAATCGTTTTTTGATTTCTCTTCTGCAGATGAAGTTCGCGCCAAAAGCTCCACCGAAGCGTGTGCCAAAACCGGAAGTTAAACCGTAAATCATCTTTCTGAACCACTGATCTGATTAGCATAAGTGTAAAACGTATTCTTTAGATCGATTTGGCTTGTGAAATCTGATTATGGATTTTGAAATTTTCTGCAGTGAAATGGTTGAGGATGATAATAATAGTGCACAAGCTGCAGAGTTGCTACGTAGAGTCACTGTACGTTTTCATAAATCGATTTTACTGTCGTTTCGTTTTGTTTCCTCAGTCTTGTTGAGATTTTGATTTTTGTTTGGTTTAGGAAAGATCATTACGTAGGCCAAAAGGGGAGAAGAAAGGTAATACCTTTTACTTGGAAACTTGACTCTTTGGTAACTCGTTTGAATACAAGTTATCTAAGTTTTTTTTTTGGCATTACAGTTGCAGCTTCTCAAGTTGCTTGGATGGGTGGTGTGGTGAATTCAACGAGGTCAAATAGGTTCTCCAATGGATTTGGTACCACTCATTGTTGCTCGTTCTTTATGTTGTAAGAAGTTCGTAAATCCACAGGATCGTTGATCCATGCTTTTTTTATTCTTGTATAGCTGGTGCTTATGCTCAAATGCTCCACAGGAGATAGAGTATCAAGAACCATGGGTGAGTACTAGAGCATCAACCCGTTATATGTTCTCAAACTTAATATAGCGAGATGATGCTAATGCATGATTGCTTATTGGATTCTCCTTACAGGATTATTACAGTTATTACCCGATTACACTTCCGTTGAGGAGACCCAACGCAGGCGATCCAGGTAGATGTCTATACGTATTTGCTTGAGGAATACAGATTCTTGATTTAATCATTTGCTTACCTTTGAAATGCTTCTCATTGTTGTAGAGGTTCTTGACGTGGACGAATTTATGAAGGATGTGGGAAATCATGAAGAGGCACTTAACACAGCTGCTGATCTCGGTCTAACTGTTAGTGAACATTACAACAGAATCAAATGTTACACTCGCAAACTCTAGACATTCCATGGTTACTTATTGTGTGGAACTTGTTTGTTGGCAGGAAGAGAGTGAAGAGCCGAAAATGCTTTTTATGAGGTTACCGGCTGTTCCTTTGGCAAATCAATCGGCAACAACAGAGAACCGTGGAAGCAAGCCAAATAACAGAGGTGGTGCTGAGAAGACTTGTGATTTAAAAGCCGCCTCGGCAAATGGTTTCATGGGAAAACTTCTAGTCTACAAAAGCGGTGCTTTTAAGATGAAACTTGGTGAAGTGCTTTATGATGTGAGTGGTTTTCTTCCTCTTATTACTTTATTAGCATAATAGACCCGAGCAAAACACTAAACTAAGTAGAAACAGAGTTTAGTATGGATCAGGCTATATTAAACTATTCTCGTTATGTTAGTTGTTTGTTTTTTCCTATTCAGGTTGTTTGGAACCTCTTCAGTTTTTATAGAAAAGGTAGAACCATTCTAACAGTAATGCATGAAAGTCTAATTCGGATTTTGGTTCGGGTGGTGTAGGTTAGTCCAGGGTTGAAGAGCGAGTTTGCACAAGATGTGATGGCGGTTAACACGGATGAGAAGAACTGTTGTCTGGTTGGAGATGTGTACAAGCATGCAGTTTTGACTCCTGATATTGACTCCATCTTAAAAGATATCGACAACATGTGATATTTTTTTTAAACTGTTTTATTATACGTCAAATTTGTTTTTTGCTTCTTTTTTTTGGTCACAACATCAAATTTTGTTTCCTTCTTTCTTATTGGAAAGAACTCCAAAGTTTTGACATTGATTTAAAGAAAATAAAAATAACTTTCTTTTAATTTCCAATCACAATTATGCTAATTGCTTTACCTTTTGTTTTGTTCTTCATTGTTGGGAGAGCTCATCTT